>LOND01000755.1:52681-77568 GCA_014220965.1 Paragonimus kellicotti | reverse complement strand
GGCGGAGCGTTTAAAGACAGACGAATTTCCAGCCACTTTAGTGTTTACCTAATTTTCATCCAAAGTGTAAAATGCTGAGTTGATTCAGCGAAATAGTATAAAATATTCGTTTCCCCAAAGGATCCAACTGGATCCAGTTACGCACTAAAGTATGTAATGTGTCGACAGACTAAGTGCCGAAATACTCATGAACAAAATAGCATAAATGCGGATTATAAACTTGTACATTTTGTGGACATGTTGGTTCCTTGTCGGCACTTTTTTGTTCGATCTTCAGTTATCAGTGGAAGCATGCGGTTTAATTACTTCTGAATTGATATGTCGTGCAACGTGTTGAGTAATGATTTTGTAAGATACATACTGACAGATGATGACAGAGATACTATTTGAAGTGTAACACACGTATGGTGGTATCCAGCTCAATTTTTTATCGATAGTTCGTCATTAGCCAGATGAAAAGCGTTTGCTTTTGGTGACGGGAATAGCTTAATCATTAGATTATGAAAATACTTCATATGTCGCACAGTCATCACTGTTCTGCGCTGTTCCAACTAATTATCCTGGTTCCGTGCTGACTGTGGATCAACAATTGGTTGTTTTCAATCCATTGACCGAAATAAATGTTTGAAAGTTAGTACGTGTAACAATGGAGGAATTATGCATCCGATTCAGACATGACAATTACACCGGCCAATCACTTCGCTTGCATGCATTGTAAGAAACATTGTTACAGTTTCTCTGTAATTGCATTTGCAATCCATATTACTCATGGCTGATACCAGCTCCCTGATAACTGTCTGGTAGAAAGTTTTAGCAGCGAGTTCACAAAGTCATTAATTCTTCACGTTGAAGGCTACTTTTAGCGGATTGTTAACTTAAATGTGTATGTATGAGTAGACACGTACGTTGACTGAGACATCCCAAAATACAATAAGACCTATTGGATTTGATGATTTCGGAGAAATGGGAGCTAATTATAGGCTCTTTTTCATCAGCAGTTGTGACAATTGATGGATTGTATCGGAAGACAGTCAGCTATAGCAATCAGCTATGAAATTTTAATTAATTTTCAAACTCTCACCATGCTCATCCACTTGACCGGTTTCGAGAGAATGCAGTTTGACGGACGGTTGAAAAACACGTCTATTTTCTCAAGCTGAATAATTGACAGTGCTTTTTCTTTTGATAGAAGTGTGAGAAAAACGTGTGAGAGAAAGTGTGAGAAAAAGTGTGAATAAGAAACTTAGCAACAAAACAACAATACTCGCTACGTTCTAACAACAACGTAGTTAGAGAGAAATGTCCCCAAGCAGGACGTGGTTCAAGGAATTCAGATTACATCTACGATTAAAAGTCTTGCAGGAGTTACATGACAACATTGACTTATTTTGATTAAAAAACTCCGTCTAGTTCTTTAAAACGGTTAAACACAAAAAAAACTTGATTAACTGCTGGATCTGAACTGGAAGACGATGAACCACGATGGATAATTTGTCGTTTGTATTTTGGCAAACGCCTGTTGAGTCGTAACGAGTCAGACGTTAATCAGTAGTTCCCAACCAGTTCAGTAACATTTCGACGGTCAACAACTGTCTGTTTATGACATAAAGAAACTTAATTCTACCAAAGACTTAGCTCATTATGTAATAGCTGGAGTTTGGGTACGCTGACATTCGTCGATTATGGCTGGGAATTATAGAATTCAGAACGAAGATTATTGGTGGCAAATAGTCGCAACGAATTCTTCACATTGTTGTGGACACAAATTAACATGAGGAATTATGTAAACCTTGCTGAACATTATTCTGTTACCAAAGTGACTAAACCAATCAAGGCACCATTTGCAGTTATTTATGTGAAATAGCTCTCAGAATTCGCGATTGTTACCGAGATGGCGACTTCACCTTTACGATGAGCCAGTTAAAACACAGAAGAAACAGTGGTTTAGTGGAATACAGCAAATATGGTTCTCACATATAACTGAAGGTCACTGGAAGAACATTCTGAGAAATCTTCAATCGAAGCAAAACTTCTCGGAACGACCGGTTCGTTAGTCGTACCTAATCCTGTGAGTTTGTGTTTTCATCAATCTCTTACGATTCCATTCGAATAGAAAACTAACTTTTGCTTCGAATTGTAAAGACATTGATAAATGGATACGTTTAACTGTTTAATCAAGAATGGTCCGTCGGTAAGTATAAAAATATTTACAATTAGATAGAATTTCACACACCTGGAATACAAAGTAGTGCAGATTATTGTTCTTAAATGTAAGATTTTTCAAACTTGAGTAGAAGTTAAAAGTTTCATTTTTATTTGCACTTGCCAAACGATGTTCAACAGCATATAGTGTGTGTACTACCACGTATACTACCACACCGCATGTGTAAACTTGTGAAACATGTCCCAGTCTATTGGATGTAACGACTGGGCTCAGACACTCTTAATATCAACTTAGAACTGTGAGTTAAGTTAAAAGTCATGCCAGTGGTGGTTCGCTTATCACATGGACATACAGAAACGCAATGTTATGTTCGATTCGACGGCGCCTTGGTTTTCCTAACGATTCTACCCGATAGGGTTAGTTACTGTGACAGCTTGTGTAATCCTATGTGAGTTGCTTATAGTAGGGATTGGTTTGTTCTATCGCATCCTCTTTTTAAAGTCCAATTTCATGTGAATGCTTCTTTGTTTGATTACTTCTTATTTTCGAGTTACATCAGCATCGATCATATCTGCAGATTCATCCGCAGCAGACATAAAAGAATCCATCTTTTTATGAGGTTTGATATTTGTCGTTATTCGCAATATGTAGTGCTGATTGAGCATGTAGTTTACGTTTACATGAGCACAATGGATCCCTGTACACTGGATGATGTGGGTTCGGTTACAACACCTTTTTGTAGGTTATCCAAGGTGACTCTAATCTGGCACGTAACACAGAAAGTCCTCCCAGTTCACTGGCTTCGTTTTGAGACGTTTACATCGAATTGTATGAGACAAACATAAACTATCGTTTTTCATTTTAACTGTGCTTTGTTCTAATACTTCCCATTGGACTAAACCTCTCAAGGACGTTGTAGGTAAACAGGCCTTGCTCTGTCCATCTGTCCATAATTTTTATCAGGATCGAGGTTTCAATGTATCTTTAACTGGGGAAATAACTGCGCATGTTCAGCACGCAAGTGAACCACGTGTAACTAGGTTCATACAACGTTACGACCTTTTACAATTGGTGCTATTATATCTTTGCTTTTCGTACAGCAATGTTTGCTAGCAGTTCTATACACTACAGGACGATGGTCATATGTGTAACTGTTGTTCCTTCCGTGTAGCATTAGATTAATCTGTGTGGTTTTGTTCACTCAAAGTGTTCTGCCACATTGTTCTGACAGACCACGAAGACCCCCATAGATCCGTAGTGTTGGCATGAAAGCTTGACAGGCGGTGTGCCTAGTAAATCGTCCACCTATAGAGAAAATGCCACGTGGCAACTTCAACTAATGGCAATGCTAAGTGCGTGACCACGATGTTTGCTCATATTCTGGGTTCAGTAGATCACAACCTGTACAGTCAGTGTGCTTTCCTGCATGCTTTACCATATTACTTGGTTCGTCTTTGCAAGTTCTTGGTTGCACGCAAAACAGCCGTATCTTCAGGATGTGGGGCTGAACCAGGACAGAGATCGGCAACTCCGGGGAGCAAGTCAGTAATTGTTTTAAGTGAGAATTTCTTCAACTTGAGCATTAACTGGACTGCCTCGGACATTGATAGGTCTATATCAACCAAAATATCGTCCTTCTAATGGGCTTACTTTGTGGTCTCGCTTACTGGAACAGATGTGAGTTAACAACTGATGAAAAATGAACTAATAAGAAGAATGAGGAATGTTGCGCCTTAATGAAACAGCTTCTCAGTACTTAGATTATGCCATCATCTAGTCCTTATAAACCAGTTGTCCTCTTATCTGGTAAACTGTTTGCTATGATGGGCAGCGTATTTCCTGAAGCCTGATCAGATAGCTGAATTATCAACTGTACTGCTAAACAAAATTGCCTAACAGTCTGATCAGATAGTCAGTTCACCAAACACGTTCAGTCTACCGTAACAAAGATGACACTCCTTGAATTTGAATTTTACAGCTCAAGTAACGTATGTGGTTTCGGGCGTGTGATGTGTTCGCTGGTGAATGATCCAGAACCGCGATGTGCAGATACGTACTTAAGTCGTGCAGGTATATTAATATAAAGCAATCTCTCTTTACCTCGCGACCAATTTGCCTTTTGGGACTATTGCTGTGGTACGCTTCATGTAACAGTATTTTCATTGACCTCCAGTAGATAAGAACCGTAATTCATCCCGTGACATAGTCCGTACCTCCAGATGTTTCCCAAGCAGAGTGCTTCCTTGCTGAAGATAAAAGAACTATCCGTTGTTTGGGATGAAATTATTCTCAAATTGTTGAGCTACGTTATGAACCAGTGACTAAAATACTGATGTGTTGTCGCATGATTTAGAAAAGAATGGCGTACCCGCTCGTCGACATGGAGGTGGATGAGGAATCTTCCGTTAGTTCTGAACGCATGAACACCATTGACGTTCCGTGTCTACCTTCTACGCTAAAATATTCGGTACTACTGTTGAACTGCTCTTCTCAGAAGGAACTACGTGCATCATTGATTTTCTGCCTTGTATCCAAGTGAACCACCTTGCGGTTAGCAGTTTTCAGGTGATGGATCGTGCGATTTTTTTAAAAATCTTCAATGCTATTTGATGTGACCCTATTACATTCCTTGCACATCTCCATTTCTTTCATGCAACTGAAGACTGGGAGAAGTTTTTAGATCTGGGTAGGTTATCACAAAAATGCTATAAATTGCAAGTTGGCCTATAACTAAAAGCAAACAAATATCATGTATCGATTGCAATAGTGACTCGCATTTTCATCCCCAAGCAAATTAAATATCTAACGTATGGACTACTGTTAAAAATGTGCCAATAGCTTGTGTAAATTACACGACATCTTGTAATTATATGCGGTGTAACTCGATCTACTACTCAAGAGAGTTTCAGCTAGACAATTAAGTTACGTAATATTTGCTTAGCACTCGTTTTAACTGTTCAACGTGTACAATTTATTTGTTTAATGACGTATTAGTCTAATTGGAAGAACGACAAGTTTCCCGAACGCTTATCTTTATTGCGAATCTCATAGGATTGCCTGGCCGTCATCCTGTCGTCACCCATTGAGATGGAGTTTCCGTAGAACTTCTGGAACACCCGTTGACTATACAGTTTCGTGAAAATAGCCTGTGTATCTTTTGTGTTTATCCGATACCTAGTTATTGGTATGCTGTATTCTGTTGCAGAAATGTGCTACTTGAATACTTGTGAGTAGTCCATGATTTTTGAACCATCAGCCTTAGTTAATTGGTAAATTGCGTCTATTAGTTCTGGTTTTATGACTTTAGTGGTGCTTTGTAACCTACTTGGTTTCAACTTCGAAAGCCTACGCGAAAGAGGAAGTGATAATTTCGGTTTGTGCTTTTCAGACAAAGATGAGCTTGAAGGAGCAGGTTGGTTGTTTTCCAAGAATTACGAAATAAAACCCAACTAGTTAATATATTAACTAAAAAGGCATAACAAAACTGGCAACATACTACAAAACGTCTTAACACTGTATTTGGTCAGCACAAGTATCGGAATGTCTTCGACGGACTATCTCATCCAAATGTCGCAGCAATTTGCATTGCATATGGACAAATAACACTGAAGGTTATGAACACAAGCCACGTGTACATTTGTTAAACAACATAACTGTATTCCATAGAACCTGACTAGATTTGGTATGTCAGACTTTCTTGAGCTTTGTGAACGTTCTGTCGGGTGTAAAACCTCCGTGGTCACACCTATTGAGTTCACGTCGTGTAAAGTCTAAAACATAAGAACGTGTTCACAAAGCATATCAGTGAAATAAGAAATCTGAATTTGGAGCTAGGTATTGCCTATTATAAACCTACTTTCTCCGCGTCCGAAAAACGTTGAATAATTACTAACCACTTCTAGAATTTCATCGTCGGTTCTACTAAGGGAATGAAATCTAGTTCATTTCATTTCATTATACAAACTAGCTTTCTCAAAAGTGATGCGACCGTTTCTCATCATTATTTCGCAGAAAGTACGAAAGATTGTTAAACAGTGACGGACAGTGGAATCTCATGTAGAAGATCACCAAATAAAACATCACTCTGCCAATTACTCACCCAATGAAACAATCTTATTCATCACTTCCGTCATCTGACACTGTTTTAAACTGACTCACTTTTGTGTGGTAACACAAATTATGAGTGTACATTTGATAACTCAGATACACCGTCTACGATACATCATTCGGAGTCTACCGGATGTTTATCGGAACGAATCATAATACAAACAGTATTTGTCAAGCAGTTTGGTTACACTTATCAAATGTTGTCTGTTATGGTCAATAGTGATAAATTTCGCATACATTCTGACTACTTATGATTAGTATCAAGCCAGGCGTAACAAAAAAACGGATTACTAACTTCAAACAATTAATGTAGTGTATTACTTTTTAACATTAAAGTGGAAAATGACGTTGCCTTTCGTGCTCGCAGTCAAAGTAAGTGCTTCACGTTCGATCAGTTGAACTCCATATTAAAATCATAATAGTAACATTGATTTGAACTTTTCTTCTTTCCGTACTTGTTTGTAACCACACTTGATACTATGACAGTGTGTATGCCTTGAACTAGTTCGTTAGACCGAAGCAAGTCTGCCATTTGTCTCAACGATAATACGAGTAAGATGTCAACAGATACATCGTGAGATTCCAGTGTTGCTTGTGCAAAACAGTAGTCCATCAGTGAATTATTTGATGGACACCGAATACACAAAGGGATGGTTGGATGATGGAGTTCTTATGTGGAAAATGTGATAAAATGTAGGTTAATTTCAATTTAACTCAATGACTTCCACGATTACTCGTCGCCAGTCAACCGTTTTACAGTTGTGGTAGGAACTGAAGGGGGAGGAGGGCAATTGCAAACCTCAATTGACCCACTAACACCATTGATATTAAAGCCGTGGTTTTTGCCAACAAACTGCGAACTCTGTTGATGATGTTTTGAACGTGTTTTCAATGTTATTAGCAAATTTAGAAATTTCAAAAACGTGCTTAACGCAACGCAACATTAACGTAAAAATAAAATCTAGAACTGAAATGACGAATAACTCAATCCTCACTTGAGAAATTTTTAAAATTTGATTCCTGTAGAAGATAAATTTGCTGTAGTGTTATGTTAACCTCGTCGTTTCCTTGCGTTGATTTACCATACAACCGATATGCAAGAAAGTATGGTTGTTTTGAGGATGTGCATGAAGAGACATTACTCTTCTACCGTTATTGTTTTTAATTAATCGACAATATATAGTGTGAATATCCATTTTTAGTGTACGACGATCTCGATCGAAGTGAGTGCAAAACAGGTTCAGCCCTTTCTGTGACGAACACTTTTGGCAAAGCTGTGAACTATAAGTTAGGAATGGACTCGTGGGGGATATGTTCGTTTCCTCAGCACATTTACGATTGTGGTGCAAGTCTGCCGACGGTTCACATAATGAGTGTATGGTATAAACGCTGGTAATACAAAACAAGCTACCCAACTTTTATCATTTCATGTTTGGAAACATTTTCTCGTCCGTTATTGTCATCGGCGTTATTTTGAGGACGATGCTAGTCTACAGAGTGCATCCACGGTTTGGATCTCTTAGGTCATTTTGGACGACAGAAACAATTCATCCCGGACAACTGATCGATTTTACAAGTCATTCAAAACCAGGCTCAGTAGAGGGGTGAAGTATTGGCTTGCCTTATGGATGAACCTACTCTCGTCCATGTTATCTCATGGCTGATGTTCGAATGCAGTTATGAACAGTCAACCTAATGAACTCCCCTCGACGGACAACGCATGGCTTCGTCCAATTTCGCCAAATCTAGAAAAATAGAAAATGGTATGCGTGATGATAATCATGACCCGATAATTTTCGACTGTCTTGCTGAATCGGCTTTTCGACAGCGATGCACATGTGTGTAAGTTTGAAATAGCAGAAAACACGCAAACGTTACTGCTGTTCAAAAAACGGGGAAGCCCAAAACGTACGACTTAAAACTTGTCTCACTAATGTTGCTCCGTTAAATTTTGTTAATTCATACCACCAACCACCGTCAATCAAGAGTAAAATAATACTCGCTTTATCGATAACTTTGATGTTCATCTTCGCAAGATAGACACGCGATCATGGTTTATGATCTGACATACACAGTTTACCGGCTGAGAGTTTCTCCAAGAGAACAAGATACGCTCGCCATATTAACGCTGTGTTCCGCCGTATACCACCTAACTCCAGTACAGCAGAAGGGCCTACACAATCGCTTATTCTTCACAGGTATCCCGGGAAAGTTGTTCTTCAGACAGATATGGTTGATGTTTTTAATTCTGCATTATCACAACATGGTTCTTATATCCTGAACAAACAGTCGAACGATCCCAACAAATCTACGGATACATCATCATGTACAGTGACTGCTTTTTACTGATCGAAAACAGCTACATTCATCAACGACTGAGACATCGTGCATAGTTGTGTAGTGAAGATATCTCTCCCCGAAAACTATCGCACACACTAAGGTGTATTTTAGGTCACATGATTTAATGGTCAACCAATGTCAATGACGTTTGCCTAACAATTAGTAACTCCGGTAATTAGGATTCAGGGTTGAAATTTTATCCTTTGAGGTATATGCAGTAAGTCCTTCACATTATTCAACTATATTTATCAGAGTAGTCCAAATCGATTCTTATACTGTGTTAGTGTAGATATTCTCTTATACTCATATTGAAGTAAACCTCAGTTTCAAAGTTAAATAGTTCGTGTTACTATCCTTAAACCTATGATCAAGCGGACGTCATAGCTCACCAGTACGAATGTTTGAAAAGAGATATGATTAGTAAACGGAATAAAATCAGAGTGTGAACCAACAGCAAAAATAAGTGTTGGGAAATAGGACTGTGGAACATTGTTATGAATGATACGCACTTATCCGGATAAGTCTTTATTCAGCAGTTATTATTCAACAAACCTTTATTTAAAGAAGGAAGTATACTTCATTCGAATATAGTGTCGGTCGTCTGTCTCGTAAGGGCAATGAAGTTCCGCGCCCTTAAATTGATTCTACAAATCTTGCTGTTGCCATACAATCTAATTGTTGAGAGACACTGTGCTGCGTTTGCATTACATGATGACAATGTTGGCTGCTGCCTGTGTCAAGGCTAACATCTTAGCATGAACTCTCGCTTCCCTTGTCATCCTTTATTTCTATTCTGATCTTTCTTTAGTACAGCTGTCTCCTCAAAATCCATTTTCCATTTACTAAGATTTCCTGCAACTGCTGCCAGAAAATTAGTGCCGATGTCATCTGTCTTCATACCTCACTCGTGTACACCGTGGAAGTGTAAAACGCTTCTTCTCTATAGTCTTCAACCAGTGACTAAATGACCGTACGTGTCCTTCGGCCATCTTTCAATCAGTTCAACTGATCCGAAGATCGCTAGTGTCACTGAATGAGCAAACCGAGTGTAATTTAAATACCTGTTTCCTTCAGAACGTCTTAGCTGGAAACCCAGTCTTGTCAGGGACTTACCTGAGGCAGCGGTGTGTAACATCCTTAGGCGGAATTTCTACCGCGTTCACGAGGTCCACACGTACCTTCCGTGTGAAAGGTTGGTAAGCCATCACTTTTGTTTTCAAAGACAACATGATATTTCTACGTACCCTGTTGAGGGGCAAGGCATTTCAGGTCCGGCCTCGACAATGAACTAATTAACCTCGACGTTAAGTGTGGACAAACCCCGTGGTACAGATAAAAGTTAGTTACATTTCACCATCTCTTTCAAAGGGGTTGATCATTTGTTATTGCCACTGTTGTCATGACTAGTGGGGTGCATTTTCCTGGTGATAAACGAAGTTTCAAAACAATGTGAGTTGAGTAGCATATCCCGTTATTTCTGTTGAACTGTCGCCCAAATTTATATTCACAGTTGCCAGAGAAGAAGAACAGAGGCGTAAGTCTGATTTGCACGTTATTCAGAAAGTTTGCTTCTGCACATAATTTCAGTGTATCAACGTTATTGTAGTAACTGTCCACCTACTAATAGCCTTCACTTTTCGAAGCCGATTTATTTGGTGTACAACTTCAGCCGTTACACAGTTCAAACGTTTATGAAGAGACTAATTACTTCATTCCAACGATGTGCTCCAATCAACAGAACACGATTTGGTGAATAGAGCTGGCAAATTTATTCGATATATATCACATAGAGTTCACAGTACTGACCTTTACAAGTGTTTATATAACTATATTCATGCTTATATATACCTACGTTAAATCTAACCCTCTTATGAAATTCGATGACATTAGTGACGCCCTACTATGACAGACGTGAGTCACTGTTGAACTTTGTTATGCTGTTTGAAGAAAGTTAGCTAAAAACGTTTGGTTAGTTTACAGTCAAACACGGTCGAACCTCGGTACAGGTTTCCATATCCGATTTTGGCTAGGTGGTGTTACTAGGTGTTATTGAAGAGATGAGCACAGCCAAAACAGCACACGGAATGTAATTTCAGAGAGTGCAAATGCTAAAACTGGACACAGGACTTCAAAGTACCATATGTGAAGTATATAGTTACACAGCATGTATTATAATTCACTCTGCGCGAAGTAAAATAAATGGCCGAGTCCATTTAGATAACTTTCATATTGCTGCAATTCCAATGTAGATTTCTACATCCTCAACGTTCAACTTTTTTACAAATGCTATGTCTGTTTGTGAACCGCTGCATCCACCTGTTGTTAGTACATGGAAGCACTTAACTGACCATATTGTAGCGTGTTGTTGAACACTTTTCTTTCAGCTACAGACTAGGGGGTGGAATATCTATAAGTAAAAAACACTCGCTGCACATTTCCGGCTCGAGCTGACATCGAAACAATTTGAAACGCCTTCGGAGTTTGACACGATCTGTCCGATCACTAAGAAGATGTATATAATCCTTAACATTCAGCTAATTAACAATAAACTCGAAACGTAGACTAGTTGAACAATTAAAAAGTTGACTAGAAAATATAGTCACCCTCTTTGAAACACTGAGTTCCCTTTAACCACTTCATCAGAGCAGAAAGAAGACATATATTGCGATATGTTAACATTTCATTTACTCTCATCAGTCGCAAACGTAAAACATGTTAAGACACTGTTTCATAGAGCCAGGCGTATTTGCACCCCGGATACTCTGCAGACAGAACAGGAGTTGCTGAGACAAACTTTACTAGCGAATGGATACCCCGACAAATTCATTGAGGCACATAATACGGTGAAGAAGAGCATTGAGCCCATACTGACGGCTCAAAAGAAGGATGTTTTCTTATTCTTGCCATTCAAAGGTGACCATCTAGCCAACGACATAAAACAAATTAAAGTCTGCTCTGGCTCGAACGTATGCGGCTGCGCAGTTGCGCTTATTTCAAACCACCAGAGGACCAGTTCTCCGCAATCGCGAAAGTAGTTTGTCAAACTGTTCTGTCTCCCATATTGTGTACCAGTTCACCTGCAGTTGCGGTGACGTTTACATAGGCAGAACAGATCGACAACTATCACAACGAGTCGCCGAACACATCCCGAAGTGGTTGAAACAACAGATGATGAACCAGCCTCAACTTGGTGCATTGACGGCTCGAAATCCAACGTCATCGATTGCTAAACACATCATGACAACAGGTCACCAAGTTGACCCATTAAACTCATTCAAGATATTGTTGCGCAATCGAAACCCGAAGTTATTAGCTTTTTGCGAAGCGATGCTCATTCGAACTTACCAGCCGACGTTATGTGCACAAAAGTGGTTGAGGCAACCTATCGGGTTGCCATGGTCGTGATTACATAATAATTGATGTGCTTGTAGATGTGTCTAGTCCCTGTTTGTTCCTATCTATATGATGTATATAACTAGCATGTTTTACGTTTGCGACTGATGAGAGTAAATGAAATGTTAACATATCGCAATATATGTCTTCTTTCTGCTCTGATGAAATAGTCACCTTCGTTATGTTCTCTTAAGTTGATCAGAACAGATGCCAAAACGTGCATTCACTGAAATGGCCATAAATGTGGCGGATGAATAGTACATGATGAGAGGGTGTGAGCAGTTGATTACCTTCGAGCCATTATGAATTGAGTCATCAAGATGTTTTTTTTAGTTCTCTGGGACGCACGTTTCGGTGCTGTAAGTGTCAGTGACCAGGGTGTTATCATCTGTGAGAATTTTCATTAGGAAAGTTGATTACGTTGACGGAAAACAAGGATGCCAAACGGTAATTGCTAACGAAACGTTTAATTCATAGGCAAAATTTTGTGTTTTCGGTGCAGTCCGGGATCTAAGATAACAAAAGTATTGCTTGTCTCTAGAGCGATTTACGTCGGAATGCTTCAAGATAGTGCTAACACAGTGATACCGTACAACACGAGACGTGTGTCGTCACACGCCAGTAGAATCATATCGGTATTTGTGGTGTGTATTAACAATCCTGTAAAAGGAAACAATACAGACAAGCATGAGCCAAAGGCCCAGTAAGCCATGCACACGACTTACACAAACGGAAACTAAAACGGCGTCAACAACACAGCAGCACGCTCGTCACACAATTCAAATTCAACCTGTGCGCGCCTGCTGGTTTCGATCGCACGTTTCACAAATATTATTAGCCAAGAACGGGAAATCAACACATGGGTTGTAAGGTTCATTACGGTAACAGGCACGACACACATTTGCTTATAACATTGATCCTAAGATGTCACAGTTGCAGCGGTTGACAATGCCCAGCTCCTGTATGTATAGAGAACCGTTCCATGTCAAAGTGTACTTCAATATTTCTTCTTACATTTTTAATCCCGTTATTTCAGTATCCAAATATATGCTCTTGTCTCACTATGGAGTAGTAGTGTGAGCATTATATTGCGATCGCCTGTCCTCACTACACTAGCTTGGTTAGCTGATCCGGCCTTGCTCTGAGTAAGCACTATCTATAAACGATAGCTATATGCAAATTAAGTCATGCAACACAAGCGCGGTATACGGGAACACTTGTTCAAACTAGATAAAAAGATCAGTTGACTGTCTGATGGATGCACAGATCTGGGCAGAAGACAGAACGCTATCCCTCAAAAGTGTACTACAATGTGTTCGTTGCTTTGGCATAAAATACAGTCATGAACTGGAACAAGAAGGAGTGGAAGAATGTAAAACTAGGCAGTTCCTTCAAAACGTATAGGGTGCAATTAGTACTGACAAATTTTTAGAAGGAGGAGCTTAAAATGCTATCGATTTGCTACAACTTCATTTACCTCTAGCTGCTCTCGAGTCTCCACCTTGTGAGCTTGCCCTATAGATTTGAAGTACTAGCCGTATGCTGCAGGTCCGAAGAGGTTCGATGCCTTGCGTGTCATTTACTTATTGCGCTAAACATATTTGTGAATTGCATGATTCTACAATCACATACCATCATTTCCGTTAAAACTGTGTACGGCTGTGACAATAACCGATGTACGGTGAATTACTTGTTTGAAATAAGTGTAACTTGATCTTTTTTTTCACCATCTTACGCACTGAGACAATTTCGACCTTAAACTGTTGTCAAACCGTAGAGTTCAAAGCAGCGTCCTCCAGTAGCTTCGTAAGCTGTTTACCCTTTTTGACCAACGAATCAAACCGTTTGTTTGCATTCTAGTGAGTAGTCAAGGAATTGGTTGAGTTGAATTCGAAGGTCACTCACATTTAATCGAACCTTCCTCACCCAGGTAGACTTTTCAATCAGCCTATTTTAGAAAGAGGCATTAGACTCAAATTTTGCCCTTAGTAGAGCCCGTCAGTAGTGCATATTCTTGCCACGACACAGTAGTCAAAACGGTTGCCTCATGAAAGGTTGGTCGTAGCTTTGATCCCGACAGTGGAAAAGATACGCACTACAGACCAGCTCTAACAAGGACGAACTTCGAGCCTAGTGCTTATTTTCAAAAAGGACTGACTGGGAAGTTTAGCTGAATTTGTAATCTCCGATCAAATTTAAATAGTATTCAACTTAAACGTGACCAAATCTCCGACCGCTTAGCAGCAATTTAGAGTGCATTGCAACAAGTTTAATGAGATCGGAGATTTCCGCCTTGTCTGATAATTGGCGCTAACTCAATCAATTCCATTGATGCTAATCCAGTAAAATAGGTCAAGTCCCCACGTTTCATAAAACGTATATCGATGGTGTCTGAGTAGGCTCCGCGAATCAACCGTATTCCAAATCAGCTGGATAGATTTGCCGCGGGTCATTCTTACAGTCCTATGCGCAGCATGAACGGACAATTTAAATAAGGATAAATTTTGTGGCAGCACGCAACACAATCCGTTGAATCGTTGACGAGGTAGATTTGTGCCATTTAATGATAGTCATGTGCTCTAATGGCCGTTGATTTCTTTTCGAAACTGTCAGCTTTTGAGGAATACTCATGCAATTTAGTCACGATGCGACAGGCTAGTCCATCCATTTGATCGTAGCCAGCTTAATCAATCAGCCGGTCAATAAGAGCTGCTAGTTAGTGACATTGGTGTACACAGACCCTATCAATCCGTTTCTGGTGGGCTACCCAAGGTGTTCCGTTGTGATACAGAACGTTTGTTTGCATTCTCTTACTGATTTTTGTGCAGCGAGTTTCACAGCATTATTGAGCTCTGGCTCAATACTTTTAACACATATCACGTCGGTTAATTAACAAGCTGCCATTGTAACGCGGTGATGACATCTGCCAGGAATGATTACATATGCCGTATACGCTCACTTATGACTGTACAGTTTTTCGTACAATGTATGTGATGCATGTGTATGAGGACGGGTTATTAATATCTTCCTGTTGTAATTAAGGTTTTCAGATTGAAAATGAACACTTCGGTTGGCATATCATTTGCGATTTATTTGCATCATTTATCTCAGAATCACTTGGGCTCTAGATCACTGTGAATGCAGACAATGCAGACTTACATAAAATGTGAATAAAATCACTCTTAATAATGATTCTCCATGACAATGGAATGAAATGGTTTAAGTAATACGTTTGTTAGTCAAATTTTTGTGGATGAACATAACCGATTTCATTGTTAAAATTACCGCTGTCCGGACACATCCTCGGTAAAATAAACATATTGTGAATCGGCTTTATGTATAACCGTAACAGAAAGCAATCAACCTGGCAATGTTCCCTCTCCATCGCAGTTAATTTCATTACGGGTAACCTATGTTCACCGAGTAGATCTGCCGAACAAACAAAATCTTTCAGTCATATCACGTAATTCGATTGTTTCTGGCAAAATTTGTCAGTATATTTTTGCAGCCAGCTTTGCAAGTTCCAGAACTTGTGAACCGTTCACTGTGGAGACAGCTCGATATAAAAAGAAGTACTCATCAAATTTACATTAAATAAGCGCAAACTTTTTGCAAATTTATCTGGTGTTCGCAAGCGAAAGAAAAAGTTACGGACAACAATATCAACGTTCACGTTTTCAAGTGACCATTACTTTAGCAGTGCACATAAAACATGCCTAGGCAATTTTATTAATGTTCTTGAGGTGGATTAGGGAACCAGTGTATTAAGTACCCAACCGTTTTTGACTCCAGATAGCTTGCAAATTTGCATACTAACATTTTTGGGCCACTTATGGGGAAGTTTCAATTATCTACAGCGTTTGTATACTGAATTTGCTTGGCTAAACACCTACATGGTGTACTGCGCGTCTATTTAAAGTCACAAATCTTCAGCAAGGTGAGTGATACAGTGGATTCCAATTCCATGTTTATTAATTTCAACAGTCTGCTAGTACACTACTTATACGTATTCATCAGCAAAAAAGCTACAGCCATTTCAAAGTATTACCAGTGAAGAAACACTTGACTTATTAATTAAAGTATTTCAAGTTGAACATCACCCACAATTGATCGCAGCTGTCGCATTCCCATAGACTTCCAGTCGGCCCCTTTCGAAAAGAAGCACTAGACTCGAGTTTCGCTCTCATTAGAGCTCGTCAGTAGTGCATATCCTTGCCACTGCCGGGACTAGAACTCCGGCCTTGCTTTTCATGAGGCAACCGTGTTTACCACTGCGCCATTGACCTCACATTAGGCACGACCGAATTATCATATGTGAACGCTCAACCACTTTCGCTTGTGAGTAATGATCAGGTTGCCCGATCGTCTCGAGAGGAGACACAGTTACTGCCTGTTAACTCCAATCGATAACCCCGCGATTAGGACTTCCTAGGCAGGTCGAAATCTCCGATCTCATTAAACCTGCTAGGCGATATTTTGACACAAACTTAGTTCAGTTTTACTAGATATTTCTACGTCTGTTGTTATTCGCAAACCGTTGATTAGTAAAACGGTATACTTACACCCCACGATTCTTCAAGTGATGATGAATTGGCTTTCTCAAAGTCCTGTGATGATTAATTTTCCTCTGCTCTGCTGAGCACTCACTATTCACCAGATAGGCGGTGAATGAGAACCGGAAGCTGAGGATTACATCTTTAGATCTCAAACTAGACGACTTCAGTACACAAAACGGTGACGTGGTGGATGGTTTATGTGGGTAAATGTGTCACAGTATTTCAGTGTGAGCCACTATATTAACAGAACGACCAAAGAAGACTTTCTCAAGTTTTTCCTTTGGATAAAATAACGAATCGTTGACAAAAAAGAACATCTTTACAGATGAGATAATCAAAGGTGTGACGACATCCCACACTTGTTATTACTCAAGTAGTGAAACAGAACGCTTACTGTTAAACTGCAATCAGGATTCGTCTGTCTATGTGACAACGACCATTAGTCAAGGCTCAAGAAACAGAGTTGCATTGACGTGGGCCAGGGTGAGTTTTGCTACCAGTAAACAGGAGTGCAAGTTAGCAGGTCGTCTGTTTTACATGCCGATTATATTCAACAACTATATCAGGATACAAACAAGACTGTATTTGGTTGATTATTAGCAAACTACTAACGAAGCACAACTATAACGGTGTACCAAGTTAGAGGGTGAAAAGATTTTACGAATTCCCGATCAAATTAAACAACCAAAGTGCATGAGAGATAATTTACACAGTGGCAAGCATGGTTGGCAAGCACGGTTGTGTAAATCAATAGAACTTAAGAGGCTGCAACATCGCGGTGTGAATTACGAGCTGGTTAGTCATAGAAACTTCAAAGAATAAACAGATGTTCGCGTGTCTTACATGGAACTCATTGTGAAGAGTTGGTGCACATTTGAAGTGGTATGAAAGCAGTCGCTAGGTCACTCTGAAGCAGGATTCAGACGAAGGGAAGTTATTCGGTTGACTGATGACTAGTTGGGAATTTAAGTGACCGAAATTTAATAGTGCCGGTGTTTGTTGTGCAACTTCTGCATCAACTTAAACAATTCAGTCAGATTCTTTTAAAAAGGACTGCTAGACTCGAGTTTCACTCCAGCTAGAGTTTATCAGTTGTGCTCATCCCTATCATTTCCGAAATTTGAAATTACTCCACATTTTTCTAAGTCCACCACGCAATTGACAACAGATTAGCTGCTACCGAAACCTTATCCCTTCACTTCCATCCACTTTGGCCAGTAAACTTTGATTAAGTCTTCCAAACCGCTGTCTAGGAGAAATAGACGCTCCTGCCGTGGACAACCTAAACAAGGAATTCCAAATCAGATTTCAAAAGGAGTTTCTTGAAGTCAGTATATCGGCTTAAAAGATACAAGATGTAAAAACTATTTCACGTATACGGACTGGCACCTAACAATGGAGCTGCCCACCCGGATGATGTGTAGTCAAGAGGTCTATTAGAACAACACAGCACGAGAGGGTTTTATCAGACAGCTCACTATCAAGCCACATTTATGAAATAGAGGTAGATGTACGAAATGTAGCGGTGCTATAAGTAGTAATTGTTAGTAATTGTTAGATACCAATCAAAGCAACAGATAAATAGATTATTTTGCCAAGCTGTGTGATTTCGTATTTCGGGGGTGCGCATCGTGCACTCAACCGTGAGTCTGCCGACTATCTGTTTTTAATGAACAAGAGAAGCAGTGATATCGATGTCTTTGTTCTAAGCGTACAGACATTCTGGGCTAGGTTTTTGAAACCTACTTCGTTTTACGAAGTGTGTGATTTTTCTTTCTCGTTCGTGGATCACATTTTTTGAAAATTTATACATTGACGATAAATGTGCTCCAGTTGTTCCATGTATCCTGTCTACAGAGCTAAAGTGGTCCTCCAAGTTTGCACATCAAACGGAACCAGGAAATGAAATTTGATTTATCATTCGCCGAGACCATCCTCAACGTTGAGGTAAATTAGGAAGTTGAGTCCAGTATGAACTTCTACGATGTCTCGCCCAGATGAAACAAAACTACCGGATCACAGCCAAAATTCTGGACGGTTGTGTGCGTGCGTGAACTGTATGACATATACCTGAACACGTTTCTCTCACAGATAGCCAACCAGCATAATGACAAAACGATATTTAGATTAATCCGTTTTTAGTATTAGATTCCATTTAATACCGTATCACGTAACCTTGTAATGACCCAATCCATTCTCGCATTTCTCTAATTCTGTACCGAAAGTCATGCAAGTATAGGACGTCAAACCGTGTCCCAATATCTTTGAAATGTGATCTTCATGTATGTAGAGATGCTAAAAGGTCACTAACGTCATACTGAATAGGATCGGAAACAAAGCTGTTTAAGTTTTCTGTAATCGAAAAGCGCTTGAAGTCTCTGTCGTTTACTAACTTAACTCGACCACGTGCTTCACGGTGTTTGAAGCTGCCGAACACTTAGGAACGTACTATATACGAAAGTAGAGTACAGTTCACATAATTGCACGAATGTTTTACGCCATTCTTTTTCTACACACCACGCAACGACCTGCCAGAATTGATTAAATTTGGCTATCAGCGCCATTGGACAACGTCAGATGTGCATTGAAACACGGATATACTTTGACCGTAACGACCACGGGATGTGTAAACCTCATGCTGAACGATCGCATGTGAAATGAGTTTCTTTATGTGTACGTGGTTGACTGGCAGTACTAGTCTGCTCCAGGTCTGAGACGCGTTTCTAAGACTGACCACTAATTTCTACCTCCGTATTACCTGTTCGATCTGTGAAGTTAGGATTTTTTTATGTACATTCTGTATGTGGCGAGCCATCTGAAAATCTGGAAAGTCAGTACTCTCCGCTAATCTTGTTCCAGACTGAATCTAAGTGTAAAACGAAAGAGTCAACTAGATTGCGTATGTTTATTCATGTTCTCGTCAAAAGTGCAAAACGGACAAACCACAGAGTTGAGCATATTAACATATGAAATATTAGTTACTATTCGACTTTGCAATCTGTATGTATATCCTCCGTTTATATACGTTTATGTACGTTTATATTCGTGCCGACGCCAACATAATTGAATGGGTGACAACACAAGGACAGGACAAATTCACTTTATTCACAACTATCTTCCTCAATTAAGTGATTATCCGTTTGTCCGAGATATTCATGCACAACGTTAAACTGACGAACATTTCAGACACACTCTCCGAGAAGATAACAAGTCTCACTCGCATCTTGTGAATTAGTTCGCTTCATCATTACCTTCAAGCCACTTGACCGTTTAGCTCCATGTTTATAATCAGAAGTTAGGTAACTTGTGAAACACCGAGAAGGGCCGGGTTGCTGTGGTGTCTTAACAGTGGCTGAACAATGTACATCAGTAGATATTATTCTGGTAAGGCGTACATGGTCTGTGCGGTCTACGTGCACGTAACACGATAAATCCGTGTGAATTGTGGCTGTCTTTAGGAATCGGCACCGTCACCACAGGTCTTGCGTTAGAAGTCATTTGTGGCTGAAGTCCCGTGTATTGGGCGTCTAGTGAACTCATAGACCAGTAAACGCATTATGTATTGTTCGTGAACACAATGTAAGCCTCACAGTAGAGAACAAACGAGCAGCAGGATTTAAGAAACTAGCTATCGTTTGTAGGATATAAGAAACACACCCATTTCTGAGCACTGGAAGTGATTTTTGAATTGTGAACAGAATCCTCAGCTATACACTCATTAACTAAAGGAAAATGAAATAGTAGCCATCTTCTTGTGCCCTGTTACAACATTCGTTTAGACGACGGAGTCGCGTCTGACAGAAAAATGTATTGTAAGCACGTAGTACGCATCGGGCAGTAAGAGCGATACATTCGTCATTGACTTAATTATCTAGTTAGACGTTCATCTGGCTTTAGGTCTGTTTAACGTATGTTTAACGTATGTTGAAGGTTACTTGATGACTTTCAAACCAAGTGTCTAAGAAATTTGTGTAAATCTAAAGGATTACGGACTTCAGTAAACATACATCTCGTTGAGTGTCTATCCATGTCCTTTTTCAGAACAGTCCTACGTTTACTACGGTGAGATAAGTTGGCTAGTCAACCGGATTTCAAAACAGTGTGCCATAGATCTGCATCCTAATTAACATTATTTTAATGATCATTGCGTTCACGATTTCAATAAAAGATTACGAAAAATCTGTCTAACAAATAGCGTATTTTGCGTGCTCTAGTTGGAGACCCCAAGGTTGTTCACTCAGCTACATCGAAAGTCAGCACCAGATAGTTGTTTTAAACTTTGTGCAGTTTCACGTTGTAGCGCAGAATAATCCCTAGCCGTCCGAGTAAAACATAACTAACCGTATGATTGTGTTTTTGTTCATCTGGTTAGTTATTCGATTCTTCGCTACACGTAAGATCCACGTTATATCCACAAGTGTCAGTTAGGTTATGTTTCTGTACACTTTGCCTTCCAAGCATATGAAGCTAGTAGATGTACTGAGAGTCATCATTTTCTTCATAGGATCCACCGTAAACGTCGCAAGTAAGCTGAATACGAATGATTTTCTCATATCCGCAAACTATCAATGAACCAGCTTATGACTAGCACAAATACAAAGGTACAGTAAAGTCCGTGAAATCATGTTACAAGAATGAAACCTTGCAAAATTTCCAGATAATCTGACGATAAATTTATCCATCGCGATGATATCTTACATAGTGAAGTCTTTAGTAATCAAGCTGTAGCGAACTTTCACCGTGTTTATGTGAATTGACAGAGTACACCTCGGATTGTCAGCTTTCACTACATAGGGCCGCAGTGGTTCAAAACTCAGTTCATAATGATTTTCGAAGCTAACCGTCAAACAGACAATTCGCGACCAATTATGTCGTTGTTTGAACCCAACGATTCACTTGCACAAAAATACTCCAATCACAAGCATAACCCATAGAACTGATGGCCTGGTGAATAACATCTTCGGCTCATAAACCAGTGCGTTGCTGGTTCGATCCTCCATTCAAGTTTTCTTTGCCTGATCAGTCTACAAGAGAACGATATCGCTCGTGGAGTGTCAGTTTGAGCATGAGCGCCAAGAATCGATGCCAAACAAAATTTCTGTTCAAATTCATATACCGTTGTTATCCTGCTCATTATTAGAAGACAGGCCGATGAAACATCGTTCAGCTAGGTATGGCGATAGCAATGCTCCACAGAAATCATTTGGTTTGTCGAAAATCAGTTCTTTTTGACGTTTTATTGACGATATGTGCGGTTGGAAATAAGTATAGAACCTCAGTTGTCCGATAGGGTTTTAATGCCATTGAACGAGTCGGAAAAGTTAACAGTTCAGCAAATGTAAAGTGATAAACCAGTGTGTGGGCTAAATATTCCAGCAGGGTGATTAAACTACTTGTGTGAATGGTGGCACCATAAGACTTAACATTCATAACATAAGACTGTCAGTAACGTAATTAACACATTATTTAACAGGGAGATTGATTAAACAAGGTGGTTAGGTTCTCGTCAGTTTGTAATAAAAACAGGTCTTAATTACAACGCTGTTTCTTTCTTTTACCTATGGATACGGTAACTACAAGGGTTTGACGAGGTGTCCTTGTTTACAGGATTCCCACTTGATGACCATCTCAACTACAGATTACAGTATCTCTTCGTAGCTACTATAATACATCGAGTGCATGCTGGAATACATGAGCAAGCTCAGCTGGCATCGACAGCATAATAGCTATAATGACCTAACCTTCGCGTTACTGATGGATATAATGACGTTCTTACTAAAGGAATGCGAACAGTAAACTTCTGACAACCTCGTCCAAAATGCGCAGTCGACCACACTGTCAACTAATTTCGACCAAAACCCTTCTACCGTATCATTTCACGTATTGGTCCTATTTGGCTGACTTAACTATTTGACATAAGCATTACAGTATCATAGTTCAACTGTTTATTCCCAAACTTTATTATACCGTTCACTGATTGTTCTCTGAATCCTTGTTAACCAGGTGAATTTTTACACATGTTCCACGTTATTTATATGCCACAAGTGAACTGTGGCAAGGTAATATGTCGTTGACTTATTTAGTGTACTGCAAACTTAATTCTAGTTAAGAAGACGTCTAGGGTTAACAAAATCCCTCGAATAAAATTAGGCGATGAACTAGAATCTGGTATATCACGGTGTTGGCTAGAAATAGGCCGGTCAAAAAATCTACCTGATGGACTGGACAATGAACTTTATCATGTGTGAATCACAACTGCATGTTCACTACGAACTGGAGCCCATGAGGAACCTCCTTCAAGTGTTTATGAGGTAATTTCAATGATTTGCCTCATACTTAGATATGGAAAGCAAACACACAATAGTACGAACAAAATATTTGTTGGGTATTTTTCATCTGCAACAACTCCCAGGACACTGGACCTTCTAGACTTTAAGTGATAGATGCCAGTTGTCGGGGAAACTGTTCTATCCGAGTGTATGCATCTCATTTAAAACTTGCAAGGTGTTGTAGACTTTCATTCACCCTTTGGTAATATTCCGACACATTCTGTAGCTGACAAAACAGTAAATTGTGTCTTGAATCCCAACGTTTGCTAAGAACCATAAAGTGACTCCATTTCAATAAGGTGTATTACTTTACTCGTTCATCACTGACCACAACTCTGTATCTGCGTAGTAAAATAAAACTATGGATATTGTTCGTCACACATGTTTGCTTATGAACAGGGTTAGCACGAACATCCTCAAGCAGTAGTCATGTAGTGTGTTCTTCAGGAAGAATCACAGCCTTTAATCATTTGGTAATAACCTAAAGTAACACCCCCGGCAGTTTGCAGCTATAAATGAGTACATCAATGTTTTTCGAGTTGGTGAACCGCCAAGTTTTGCGTTAAAATGAGAAGCCCTATGGATGTAGTTAATGACGCAACCGATTGTCTCTGTCACTAACTCTTTCCCCTATACCGAATATCCCACCCAATCGCTTCTTCTTTGTTATAAAGATTAGCTTATGTGCACATCTCACTAGCTGAATCAGCCATGCCAGAAAGCGAACAAAATATGACTGAATTGATTCATACATACATAACAGGCAAACGGTAATCGTTTAAGCATTTTGGAAGTTCTGTCTCGAGAGCTGTTAGCAAAATCCTGATGGCTCACAAATGATCTACTGTTGAGACCCAACCGACCAAGCTCCATTCGAACTAAAATATTAGATACTGTGCCTCATGCGCTCTGACTAAATGAGTCCGTTTCACACTTGTCAGAAAGCTGAGAGTGAACCCAAAGTAAGGATACTGTCGGAGGTTTCACTAGACATTTCGGATATACAGTGAGCACAATTTTGAGACCAGAGCATATTCCTACTACGGGACCTGGTTTACAGTCATTGGACCGTTGAGCACTGACGGTGTAGGTATTTTCAGTGTCCCGATATCGGACAAATGAATCAGGCGGGTCCATTGTGATCGCATGCACTGCTGGTACGAGCTACCGTTTAATGAGAATCTGGGTCAGTTGTCTTGCGAACAACAGACAGCATTTTGGAGAGGATCCCGTTGATGAATAATGGTCCATAAGTCCACTGTTCTTTACAGGGTTAACTTGTACTGGCTCATACAACATTTGTAACGAAGTACCGTATGGTATATATGACAAGCATTAAATCACCATAGATTATTCAGTTGCTTCGGAAAATTCTTTGATAGCTGAACCCAAACGGTGGGCGATCGAGGTAATTCACATTTAATTACACCTTTTCGAATGAAAACAGGTTCAAGATTACACAATTGACGTCGTTGTTTACTCATCAGACCACGTCACAATACCACACTACGCGCATCTAGTCAATGGTGTCACAAGGCTTGCGTTTCATATAGTTTCCACAATTTGGTTTGTTTGGTGTAGCGGTTTCAGAACTCCACAACTACTCTAAAGTAATGATTTCTGGATTAATGTAATGTGAACAACTAAATAGAATGTAGTGGTAGTCGAATGCATAGTGTATTACCACATATGTTTCCATTCAGAACATAACTATGTCCAGTCTATCATTATACAAACATCTGAGCATTCATGACTGACGTAGCTAGTTTTTCAATATCATCGCCAACCGACATTTTTATTCTGACTATTCGTCATAAGTTAGAAACTACCTGCTCATCTTGATGGAATATCTGCAGATGCATGACAGGTTTGTCGCTGTTGGAATTCATAGCACCCTTAATTTATGACGTGATTAATTTGGTTCACCATACAGCCCTGGGACAGGCAGGCGGGAGTAAGTCAAAGTCGTAAGACCATGATAGGTATGAACATCAATTT
>LOND01000754.1:102729-126404 GCA_014220965.1 Paragonimus kellicotti | reverse complement strand
GAACCTACTCATAACCTGCAAAAAGATTGGGGACGTTGAGATGAGCAATTCTAAAAGCATTCCGACCGGCCGGCCGTAGCATTGACCACGTCTTCGGGCTCTGTCCGTACTCACTGGTCTGTTGCAGTGCTTCGCAACCTCTGAAACAGAAGTTCCACTTGAGATTAAGTTTCTAAAATGTCACAGGACATCCGGCCCAAACGAACTCCTGCAATTTTTATAGACGAAAATTCAACCCTAGCCAAAGAGCCGACAGCTCTGGTCCAGAAAATTGATCACCAAACTCGTTCTGAATGACAGATTTTGCGAGGGCTCACGCACTTCGTGTGCAAATCACTAGGGGATTAGCTCGGTTTCTACAGCGTCGACGCCGCTTGTAGCCATCGCACTTCGCAGACCAGGTGAAGCACGTGAACAGGTTGAGTTTCGCTCTGACCGAGCCGGCGTTTATCATATTTTCACAATGTCAGGTGTTCAAACAACGCCATTCATACAGGGGACCGACAGTCGACTTTCCATACGTCAGATGGGTCTTTGATTCGGCTAAAAGAGCTGAATTCTGGGACAGTCTACCGAGGAAGGGTGTATCCGAGAAGTATACTGACATATTGAGAACAAGTTTAGGTCCGAACTCTGACGGTGTTGAGGTTAATAACATAACCTAGCTGGACCTTTAGCATTTCAAGTGAAATGCAACAAGGTTACTCAGCTTGTCATTTCCTATTCCACTTTGCGGCAGATGAGATCTTTGAGTGTGCCTTCTCAGACTGACATTATAACGGCGTGTAACTGCTCTCAGCCAGCTGACCTCTAGATACCGGTTAGGCACACGTCACTACTTTAATCTGTGAGAATTCAGAAGGAGCCCAGAACATCTTAGACGGAGTAGATGCTTTGATTCGTCATTTTCGCGTGGCCGTGTCATCTCTAAAGTACAGTGTGTCGTTGCAAGTTTGACAGGACTCTGCACCAATTAAATGTAATTTGAAAACGCTAGTAGAACATTCGATGAAATCGAAAATTGCATAGATAAGACTGGGATAACTTTTGTCAACTTACGCCATCTGTGGCGTCGGTATGACCCGTCTTTCTGTAAAAGGCCGTGTATCACATCACTTTAAGGAGGGTCCTAGTGTTAGTCTGTGATGCCTGGTTCATCCGTGTGGGGGACGTCCACAGAATGTCAGTTTTTGACCATCCGTGTCTCCGAAGCATTAAGGGCGTGCAGGAGGAACACGGTATCCGCAGAGATGCGGTTCGCCGAGGTGACTTCGAGGCGAATAGACGCTGTGATCCCCTAAGCAAACTGATTTTTCCCAACAAGCCTCGTTAGTTTTGCCACATTTTACAAATGCCAACTTGTCGCCTGCCACAACGTGCGTTATTTTTAAGTGGTGGGTTGGGCTAAAAAGCCGTAGACTGGTGACCAACGCAGGATTTAGGTTCGGGGTGTGAAAGCATTTACTCTAAAACCTGCCTAAGTGGAACGTTCGTGAATTCCTGGCTGGGATCCAAACGACCTTTGTTGAGGATGCTGTTTGGTATGGCGAATAACTGAGGCCAACCGACACGTGCTGCGAATCTCTGTGCATCGGTGCAATCTTTTCCCCTGCTTACATCCTTTATTTTATCTTTCACAACGCAATCTTACACTCATGTATTGTAGCACGTTTGCCATCTCATGTGGTCATTTCGTGATAAACATACTATACATACATGGAAAGCTACGAACAACTTTCGAAAAACGAACAACGAGTATTTAATGTCACGCGAACGGGGTAAGCTTAAAGCATATGATAGGCAGTTGGATTCATCGGACGTTTAATGCGTTTACTCACGGACGGTTGTAGAGGAATTACTACATTCCATCGTCCTCTTTACGGCAACCTCTAAAAAACTCCTTGATAATACTAGCAAAATAGCACAATTATTAAGGAAGCACTACGCCGTTTCGAAGTGAACATCATTACAAGATTGAATACAATACAGTACAGCGCGTAGTTCAAACAATGTAAATGCCACAGTAGACCGTTGTGGTTGACGCGTACTCGGACTGGACAAGTAGCCTAATATGTCGCGTACATTTTACTACGTCTACACGACCATGTGGCTGTAAGCAACAACGCCAACATCTATGAAAGCTTGTCAGGCTGCTAAAATATCTCCTAGAGTTCGTTAAAAAGAGCCAGACATGAAGCAATCGTTCATTGCAAACCATCTCACGTAACACATGATTAATGGATGTATCGTATGTTTTGTGGATTTTACCACAGACCATGTGATTTGAGCAAACCGACCAAATTAGAATTGCTCATCTCAACGTCCCCAATCTTTTTGCAGGTTATGAATAGGTTCGCCACTGGCTTCGCAGACTAACTGGCTCTCGTCTGACTTCCTGCTATCCGTTGCTTGGATGAAGTGAAAAGGCCTTCGAATGTTCCTGGTGGCAGCAGTTTGCTGTATCTCGATATTTCGTTGTGTCCACAAGGCCTCGTGACCCCTCTTACTTACCGCTGTTTTCGTAAACCCTGTGGACTGAATTGTACCTGCTGCTGGATCACCGTTCTGGCGAGCGTCGAGAACTACATTAATCCCTTAGAGACCCAGTGTTTGGCAGCCAAACGGTCAGCAGTACCACACTCATGCATTGTATGCCGTATGTATGTCCTATGTGCTTCAGTGACGCCTGGTGGGCAGGGTCCTTGACCAGCTGGTTAATGTAGAACGCTTATGTCCATGCTACGAGGGTTGCCAGTTTGCGGATTGAGGTCTGGTTTGCTGAGAATTACTTGTCGGAAACAGACCGCTATCACCACAGAGCTGTAACAAACGTTCACCGTTGTCCGCTCGGCGAGCACCGTAAGAATGTGGGCCACCTGATTTATGATCGTTAGCACTTAACCTGCTTGTTTGAGCTTTCAATTTCCCAGCCAGTACTACAATGTCCATGGACCGCACTGTGTGCAGAATGTTGGTGAGCTGGTGATAAAAATAATCTTTGACAGCGTCTGCATCGTAGTCTGTATGGGCATATGCCGTAAGAACAACCTCAATATTCGTGATGGACGCCTCTCGATGCTCTAGCCGTACCTTCTAGTATAATACCGCAAAGACGGCAGTTTACCGGTACCCAATCAAGCAACTTCCCCTTTATGTATGCATTTGGGATAATCCCAACACCGGGTTAACCAATGACTTCAGTCGCAGGGTCTCCTGACAAGCCTACTCTGTACGCACATAGTTAAGTTGTTGGCAGACATTGGAGATGTAACACTGAGCTAAAATCCTGAACCCGTGTTTCAGCGAGATAACGGATGGTGATGGCGAGGGTCTCCGAAATACGTACAAGATCTGTCTGCCGACCCATTTTCACAAGCTTCCGAACATGGAAGGTGGCACGCTTATATGGTGTTCGGAAAGGTTTGTGACCGTCAGACAAAGATAGCGCCGTGGTGTGTGGTACACTGTTAATCTCGCCATGGCTTTTATCGCGAGCGGTAAGTGAGGCAAGACTCTGATACATGTACGAGAACGAGATTGAGAGGTCACCAAGTAAGGAATCATTCAATAAAAGGAGGCAAAATGAGAGGCTGGCTTGGCGCTGTAAAATGTGATATGGTAGCAAAGCCGCGGAAATTACGGCCAGATAGTTATTGTAGGATCGCCAGATAAAATTTATTGATTCATATTTGGAGCAGATTGCGTTTCGATTACGCAGATCAAAAAAAGACGTTGGCTGGAAAGGTCTCACTCGGAGCCTTCGGTTCAAAAGAAAGCTTAACCTACAATGTAGCGAGGCGAAGCACGGAGTTCGCAGTCCATTATGAGCCGTTGACCAATAGTGGTTTAGTTCACACGTTTTTCGAATAAAGTCCATCCACCCGGTGTGGTGATTCGAAACAGATTGGTACTAAGAGAGAATGTGAGTTGCCGGAACGATAGGCTTTATTCAACTTGTAAACAAGCCATATAGCTGCAATACAAAATAGAGAACGTGATGAATAATGTAGATGAAGGAAAAGGTACAAGTGCATAACACCCGGGATGATCAGTGCACCCTGCGTGAGGCTTCAACAGAAGCAGCACAATATTTCAAGGGTTTACTAAAGAAGACGGAGCTTTTAAAGTTAATCCGTCAATCCAGAGAGTCCAAGGTCGACAAGGCTGTTGTGGCGCCTGCCTCGTGTTGTTTGTGCCGGTGACCGAATTGGTTGATGCACCCTTCTAGTAGGGTCCAGCCATTCAAAGTACCTGCAACACATTGCATAATTATTAGAACCGGTGATCACCGGGGCGATTTCTACGTCCTCAGGATTTGTTCACGGTTAACGGAGACCGAAGATGTCCGTACGGCACACAGACGGCATGTCAGTCGGAACTCTCTGTCCGTTGGAGCATCTGAAACCCTTTTGTGGCGAGGTAACACACGCCATGTTGTAGAGCCGTCAAAAGCTTATAGGAGACTCGACTACGAAATGTCAACTCACCACGATTTGGTAGTACCATTGCTCTTTGTCTGAAGCCGCTTATTTGACCGGATAACTTCACTCACTTCGCAATTAGCTCTCACGTAGATGGCTGTTCCTCAATCTGCAGCCTGAGAACGCACCCTGTGGTTTTGAGCTAGCCTATCGGTTTACCCTCGTACCTGGCAGATGTATCAGGTTACGACCTTTCCTGCTGGCTAAACTTCCTGAAGGGTTTGTCCAGTTTTGATTCAAATGTCTTGCTTGATTCCTCGTGCATCGTAGAGTACGCAGGCGCGATAGTTGATTGCAGTTTGAAAGAGACTGTAAGCTACAGGTATCTTTTGTGCAGTTTACGTCACCATAGTCGATTGAGATTCGCCACTCCTGTCATCGTTGCTTAGTGGGAGGTCCACAGGTAGCTCCGGACTTATATCTCCTTAGTTTTTCGCATACCATTAACGTGTCACGTCCCACACACTCCTGTGGCTTTGGGAAAATATATTAAAGTTAGTCAGCCTCTCCTCATGACTAATCACTAATATCATCCACAATCCACATGACCGTTTTCTGAGCTCGTTCCAACTTTCATATGTCTATGTTACCGGGGTAGGCCACCGCTCTCTCATCTTCCAAGATTGGTCTGACGTTTGTACCAAACATGATGGTTGAAATTCTGAGGGCAAGTCTGCTGAAGGACCTTTTGTTCAACCCCAGTAAACTGTCCGTCGAAAGGCGGGCTCTGTCCTTGTCCTGCGAGTTTGTATGAACAATATCAGAGTCACGTCCACCTTCTGCATGTATCAGCAAACTTCCACCCAAATAATAGGTGTCCACTTCATCCATGTGATACTTTCGGAAATTTACTAGCGAAGTCCCATTGGAACCTGTTTCATTAGGTTAGCACGACAAATGTGCGGAGCATCTCGACCTTGATGATGCGCTAAGCTCTGGGGTCGCTCACGCACTCTAGACCTGATGACTTGGTGATTTTTAGATGATCGAAGAACACCAGCGGGTCTACGACTGAGTCTTGAAGAACCTTCACATCAAGTTGGGTTAATCTCATCCGTTTTCACCGAGTAAGTGCGATTGGGGAAGAAGTCCTGTCCAGTTTAAAAAGAGACCGGTGACGCTGATTCTGAAGTTTGCTCAGGATACGTTTAAAATTTTGTCGAACGTTTTGCTGAAGTCCACAAAGATGGCGTCTGCTGGATTACTGTGGCTGAAATTCCACTGAATACCCTCCCGTTAACAGTGAATTGGTCGAGCAGATGCAGTTATGTTAAAGACCGTGCAGCTTGTATGTAGCATCTCGATTGCTTCTAGATGCGTCCCTGTAATTTTAACTTCACATCGCGATTTGGAAATAGCCTACATAATTGCAGACCGAAAGGTAGTGTGAATATGTTTAATTTAAAGAGTGTGAATGATTCTGAATAGACGTTTATGGTCGATGCACACACCTTAGGCGATCTTAGGTCAGCGGACTAACAAGCGTCATCATACATCCAGTGTCGGTAACTTAATCCACTTACTACGGTTGTAATTTTAATCACGCCCCATTCCATTTATCACATGCCTACGGTGTTCCTCACGCATATTTTGCGTGACTGCTGGTTGAAGCTAATTCTGCGATGTCCACGCACGAGACGTCGAGGGCATCGGTTTACCCTGCGAACTTACTATCAAAAATAGTCATTCAGTTTTGTTCGGTTCACCGGACGATAATAAAAAATGCTATTGGATGTCCATCTTTTGGTACTTGTGAGCCTGTTGATCTCACCGTGCTGCAATGGCAAAAGAACCCTAGTGCTTCATTGCAACGTTTAATGCTGCACTTTTAGTGCGATTGATATGCACCAGATTAATTGACTGGTCAAACATGGTCCGGACTCACCAGATCTAACAGGTAGTGACATATCCATTGGTTTACCCACACGATCATTGCTACATTGAACGCCTTGGTAGCCTCCATATTGGATTCCAATTAAACAGAAATTTCCATCCAACGAATCAGACGACCTTTTTATCCGCAGTAAAATTGCAAATACATATGCCACCGCTCATTAGAGATAGGAGAAACAAACAAGCGGCCTCAGCAAATGCTTTCCCGACGAGCAAAAAAATGTAAGTACGGTAAATATCTCAGTCCCGATAACTACTCTTTTATATTACATTACATCTGGAAATACGATTTGCCAACATCGGCCAAGCTCACTCCTGAAATCCGCCATCATGCTGGTCAAATGTACGTTCAATAACTCGTTCCAAATACTTACTACTGTACGTGAGAGAAACATAACTCTCAAATGTGGACGCACCCTGAAGATCATCCCCCCTTATGTATGTATATCCCTCAGAAACCTGTAAGTTTCGCATCTTCGCCTAACCGAAAACAGATTCAACAGCTTCAATTTATTTGCGTGATTTATGTCTATAATTCCCACAAACCATTTATTAGGGTGGCACTGCACTTTTTATATTGCCGTCTGATCTTTCAATGGCGTAAGGTCAACGGCCTGGACGATTCTAAATATAGTCGCATACTGGCTTTGTAGAACCTGAAATACACTTCCGATTCCCTAAGCCCTACTGTTTTCTTAGGCAGTAGCGGGTCTCCATTGTTCTTTGTCGCAGCATCGTCTCTCTTGGACGCTTTGAAATCAATTGTGGTATATCCTAAACCCGTGGTTTCTGTAACCAACGTTTGAGGATCTCCTACGTTCCTGTTTGCTAAAAGTCTTTTACACTTCGTTGTATTTAGCGACAGCTTCCAGTCAACTGTCCGATTATAAAGTCTGTGAAGGTCTGATTGCAAGGAGGCCTCTGTCGGACATCCGATGGTCTTGACATCGTCAGAAAACGTAACACAGGCGGTTCAGCCTTGGCACCAGATTATTGGCGTGGTTCAGAAACAACAGGGATCCTGGGAAGGAGCTCTCCGGGATCAGATCAACGGCTTGATCTAACCTTGATCCAGCTTCTGTTCAAGTTGAACATCACCCACAATATCGCCTAGCAGGTTTAATGAGATCGGAGATTTCGACCTGTCTAGGAAGTCCTAATCGCGGGGTTATCGATTGGAGTTAACAGACAGTAACTGTCTCCTATCGAGACGATCGGGCAACCTGATCATTACTCACAAGCGAAAGTGGTTGAGCGTTCACATATGATAATTCGGTCGTGCCTAATGTGAGGTCAATGGCGCAGTGGTAAACACGGTTGCCTCATGAAAGCGTGGCCGGAGTTCTAGTCCCGGCAGTGGCAAGGATATGCACTACTGACGAGCTCTAATGAGAGCGAAACTCGAGTCTAGTGCTTCTTTTCGAAAGGGGCCGACTGGAAAGTCTATGGGAATGCGACAGCTGCGATCAATTGTGGGTGATGTTCAACTTGAAATTAACCAAATCCCCGACTACTCATCAGTAATCTAGCTTCTTTCGTTAATACAAACTAGGGTCTTCAAACAAGAAATTCTTTCACCTACGAAGGTAGTTCTGGTGGCACGTTGAAAGTCTTGAACTCAATAGCAAAATTCAAATTTACAACATCAAATTCTTTCCGAAGGTCTATTAATCATGCTCCAACCTCTTCATTTCTGTCTAACCGCTTAGTGGTTTCGTCTATAAGGCACAGCAAGTTTGGTAGATAAGACTCCTTATTCTTTCATTTCTGCAGTAAACTGTGTTGTTGATCGGTTAGGAGTCCATGCCCTGTAATATAGTTTACAATTCGATCACTAATACTTCTCTTCAACACCTCAGCATTATTGAGGTGAAACCAACTAGTTTATTGCTGCTCCTTGCCACTGGTATCACGACTCACTTCATATCTGTTAATTGAATAGCTTTTGCTTCGGTGACTACTGTATATGACTTACAGGTGCGCCAGATAGAATTGAGCCTTACTCATAAAATTCTATTTCCTACAATTGGTCTAGTAGAGCGTGCCTCAGTGATTACTCACTTTAACTGGTTATCACAGTTCCGGGGTCGTTTTCTATGCACTCAGGAAAGATCCCCAAAGAAGTGGTTCTACCATTAATCTCTGAAGCGTTCAAAGGTGCACTCACTTTCTACACTAGACATTAACTCTTATGCATTCACCAAAAGACCCGCGCACCACGTACAGAACCAAATCGGACCAATGGTGTTTGAATCATTTTCTCTCTCTGGGGAACATTTGCGTCCCACAGCTATACAAATTGACCAGTTTCCTCTTCTTGAAACGGTCTGCACTTTACTTCAGCTACGTTTATTGCTGTTTCCACCAAACATTATTAGCAGGTTCTTACCAGATGTATATGCATGTATATTATCATTTCACCATTGTATTATTGCTCTTGAGCTGACTTTGATACTACCAGTTCGGTTTCAAAGGTGAGCGTTACAGCTTGAAAGTTACTAATGTTATCTCCGCCGCTTTACTGGAAGGCATTACTGTAATGCCACCATTCTTGGTCGTTTCCAGTAGCAGGAAGTGTTGGAATATATGCTCCGTCCAACTGGACTAACTGGAATGGGCTCGTTGGCGGGTAACCATCCAGTAATCATCATCATCATCATCATCATAGACAGCAATACATCAGTGGTTCACACTGATGCTTAACTGCCACACAACCACGAAGAAAAAAAACCTATATAGGAAGAGAGAAGAAGGAAAGAAGAGGAGGGAAAGGGGACCTAACTACTAAAAATAGCTACGTCTATATTCAAACATACAACATCAAGGTGCCTACACCTTGCAAACAAACAACCGAGCTGTAAGTGAAAGTAAGGCGTCATCAGCAAGACAGCTTCCTTACGGCTTTCACTGCCCCGCATCATTAAGTGCACTCACTTCACAGACAACTCGGACAACGACAACATTCACGCCACTGAGCTCGATTAGCCGCCATCTCACCTAACGTCTCAAGCCACCGACTCTGTGAGTCGCGAGGGCCCCAGCCCGGGAGACGAACCCGGGGACCAGCCCAATACAAAGGTATAAACGCGAATAGTCAGTTCAAAATGCAGTCGCTGAATAGCTCACTATAGGCAATCCCGATCTACGCGGAACAGGAGCACCAAGGAGACGAGACGCGCGCACCAAAAGTGTATTGCTAAGTAGAATCAATTCAAACAAGTGGTGTTCACTTTGTACAAGAACAAGTGCTGTAGACTATATATAAAAATAAAGCGAAATATGAAAATATGTACAATACCCTATAGAACTCCCCCTAGAGCGTTAGAAGGATGGAAACGCTCGATAAAAATGAGGAAATGTTAAGCACAATACTCTTTGAAAACTGTTGGCCATCTGACGGTTCGGCCTGAGCGAGTGCGGGGAAGATCAACAGGGGTTTCGGGTTGGACTGAGGAGGTACGGGCTGTTCGTTACACATGGGCTGGGTAGACTGCGAGTCACCAGGAGTAGGATCGACTTCAGGAGCGATGGGAGGATCTAAGTGAGGTTCGACATGAGCAACTTTAAGTCTGTCAATGCTCACTGTATCGTGGGATCCGTTGCGATCGATCACAAAAACTTAGGGAACCGTTTAATCACACGAAATGGTCCGGAGTATGGTTTTTGGACATGAACGAAAACAAAATCACAAAAGTCCAGATTGGAGTGCTTTTGTTCTTGTTTGGTGTTTAACCTGGTAGGCTGGGCCGGATTTTCGCCATGGATGACTTCAACTGTTGCACGAAGGTGGTAGCGTCAAAATTAGTTTGGCCGGCGTTCGACTTGTAAGAACAGTTCACCAGGGAGGCGAAGTGTCGTACCGTAAACCAATTCTGCGGTCAAGTTTGAGACCTGAAGACCCCCCGAATGATCGAAGATACGTAATTGTCTTTTGGCGAACTGACCAAAGTTCACCGTATGTATACTCAAACAGTTTTGTCTTCAATAGTCAGCGGCGAATCACAAAGGTGCGTGCATTTTGTGGCAAACCCGGGTAATAATTCTAACTCGGTACCGCCAAAGTGCTGCAAAAAGAATTTCACGCAGTATGATGATGATGATGATCATATTGACTGTGGAATTGTTCAGATCGGCTACTTTGAATTAACTGATATCCGTTGTTGCGGACAACTTTTCGAAGCGGCTGTAGGTTCTCTTAACAAGGTCGACACCTAGCGAGTCAAGTAATATTCCTATATGCATGCCTTGAATTATACTACTGGGTACTATAATTCGGGCTGCTATTGTTCTTAGCACTAGTCCACGAAATGGCAGACAAATAAATAGGTAAAAGTGTATTGGAAGAAGCTAAACAAAATGTGAAACGGACGACTCAACAACCTTAGAGATATTAGCTTACAGTTTACTTCTATCTTACAGTTTCAAACCAGCAGGGTGGATGGCTTCCCAATCCCGGTCTGGCGTACAGCAATTCCAAACGTAAGCGTTGACCACGACATCGTCTGTTCATGTTGCGATTTGCAACAACTGTTGGCAACCACATTGGACAATGCGTAGTATGACATGTTCCGTCGGCCCACGGCATAGACTGTATTTTTATCACCTGGATTGTCAGCGAAGAAGTTGGCGGCTCCTCAAATACGCGCCGGTAGGCCGTTGCCCTGTTCACACGATGGCTTCATTTGGTACAATCTTGCCGGAGGAAACACCTGGGTTTGAATACCGAGGACCTATGAGGGTCCGTACGACTGAGCAAACGGGCTCACGTGCTTTATAAACCTCCTTTTCATTATGCAATCAGACGTCTCCATCGTACCACTTGATAGCTTTTGGGGACTCTACCTGTCTGCGCTATTCTCATGTGCATCTTGTCAACAACACCACCGGCTGATAAGACAACACAGTAACGAGTAAGGTCAGAGCCAATGAAGTCTTTTAACAACCTTGTATTTTCAAGGTGCCACTTACATCCTCCGCATAACAGCTCTGTCATTTACCAGGTTCATCATGATCAGAACGTGATCTGTAGCAAAACCGAATGAAACAATGTCATTCGCATCCTCAATGTCAGCCAAATTGTCAGCTGGGTGAAACCCCATTGTGAAATTTTCACAACCTCCGAGTACCTCTTCTAGACTCGTCGCGCAGGAAATGACAGGTGGCACATCTATATCGGATTCCACTTGAACTGAGGCAACTTCGTGTTGGCTTCCCATAAGTGCGCGCTCTGCATTAATAACAGGAATACACTGATTTTTTGCGAATGGACCGACTTCATTAAAACTTCTCTACAATCTCGGCTACTCTTGCAAGTATGTCCGACAACCGGGGCAAAGCAGTTCATACGTCTAAGAATGCCACAAATGTTGACCGAGGGAATGAGTTCAAGTGCTTTAATATCTATCATAGTGTGAAGCTGTGGTCAGCGCACCCGCAACCAGGCCAGAAGGTTGCCTGTTGGCTTACGCACTTCGTGCGCAAACCATCAAAGAGCTAGTCTGAATCCCATTGCAACGACGTCACTTGTAGTCGTTGCGCTTTGTAGACTAAACACAGCGCGTGAACAACATATCCGTGAGGGTCTAGCAGGGTTTCGCTTTGGTCCTAGCTACATTTATCATATTTTTACACTGTCAGGTGCTCAAACAACGCTATTCATATAGAGGACCGCTTGTCGTTTTCCATTCAAACGTCAGATAGACCTTTGATTTGGTCGAACGAGCTGCACTTCGGGACTGTCCGTTGCGGAAGGGTGTCAGACCTCTGGTAGGGTTAGGGCAGCGCATCGCTAACGTTTGTTTATTTGGAATCCTGTTTACGGTCTGGATGAGTATGTCTTTAGAATGCATTTCTGCTATTTTGACAAGTGTGTTGGTGTATCTACATGAACTTCGATAGCATGTGTACTGTTTGCGACTTTCAGCTGTTTGTTTGTCGCGCCGTGTGATATTCAGGCCCTCCGAGTTAGGCTAAAAACGACAACCAGATGGCCGGTGTGTGACATGGGTTGGATCAATAAGGGCGTGGTACCGTGTGGTTTTACTAGATGCTCTGCTTAGACTCTGAAGACTGCGATCACTTGTGATTATCATGCGATGAGGAACTGCGCGGAATTGAAGTCGATGGCCTGAACAACAGTTTGAAATTCTATATTTGTTCTTGCCTCTACTAAGATACAGTTGGATGAGTGTATAATGAGTAGCGAGGTTAGTGTTCTTCAGTTTCTATAACGGCGTCAATTAGAGAGTTTGATCATTCCTGATTGTTGGGCTGTACATCTTTTTCAACCACTTCCGATTACGCTAATTGGGCTTCCCATTCGAACAAGACTAGATGCCCTCAATTTATTGTGGTTAAAAAAGAGCCCAGTTTAATTCCTCGACCACCCTTCTGAAATTGCTCTACTGTTAAAGACTGTTCCCGTAGCCTAATTGGTACCGTTTCAAGCAGTTAATGGGCGCTTTCAGCTTAGGACGCTTCCCGGAACACAACTCGATTTTCAACAAAATAACCTTTCGTCAGACTTATTTAGTGTTTCACCGCCGTACTTCCCAGCGATGCATAAATCTCTTGTAAACTTTTTCAGTTTTTCGGCTGCTCGTTCTGGACCCGAATTATACTGGACTTATGGCGCCTTTAAGTCCTCTGGAATTTCGAGATTGTGTAGTTGATGGACCGCATTTCCGAGCTGCTTTGCACAAACACGAAAAAGGGTTGAAGGCGTCTAGTAAACAAGTGAAGGATGTCTACCTTCACGCGGAACGCGTGTTCAAGGCTATGGAGCGTGAGTGTTCTAGACACAATTTTCATGTTGTTTTCCTTATTTTTGTATTAATTCGCAGTCGTGGTTGTCGTTTTTTCTATTGATTTAAATGTTGTTTACTTTGGGATGTGTTTGCCTGGACGTGACTTGTTGCTTCAGCGCTATTCCGGGATGTATCGGGTGCGACTGCCTCCAACTTGCTAACTGAGACTTGCTCTTTTCTTCGTGGTTTGAGTATCGACGCGAACCACTGTTCTGTGGTGGTGCTGATGAACGTTGCATTTCCCGCTGTCTTAATAAGTGGACGTTTCTGACTCTGACACTCTAACTACGGATGACAAACGTTACTGATAGGGATCTTCGACTAGTCTTCTTATTACGGTTAGCGCTTATCGGACAGGTATTTTTTTTACTAACAAGTAGTTTGATAGATTTGATAAGTTGAAGGAGAGCTCTCGTTGGATTCGAACCGGCGGCAGAATGTCCGAAAGCGACAAGCGTTCCACCACCCGAGCTACGAATCCACCTCAGCGGCTCGGAAGTGTCACGTTTGGACACTGTGATCCACCCATCTCACTGCCTCATCTGAACTGCTCCAAATGATCCAGATGATCCGCTGCCCCCGCAAGATTTCCCAAGTAATTCACGGTGGAATCCACCAACGCCACCTTTGAGCAACTATGTTTTGTTACCCTTTTCACAATCACAATGGTCTTTTGCATTTATTTATTTTTCTTCTGATTACTAACGTCGATTGGGTTTTTTGGAAGTGGTTATACATGTTCCTCAAGGGAGTGGGGTGGGTCATTGTTGCCGGTCACTAGTCCCACGGTCTAAGATTCGAGCCACGGTTACCGTGTTTTCTCCCGTCCAAGAATGTGCGGAATGATAATAACCAACTCAAATGTGATAAAGTAAATAGCATAACATCAATACTTTGCAGCTTAGTGTTGAAGACATAACTGATTTCTACCGCTACGATTGCACTACCGAATCAGTATTGTTGAAGCGAAAATAGAGTTGACTATTCTTTGTTTGGGTAGACCAACTAAGAATGAAATTCAGCTACGAGTGGGATTATAACATGCTGGTCACATCTAATTGCTTACAACTCCAGTAGTCTGCAACTTACCTTTAATACAGTTCCCAATAGCTTCCCTACCTTAGACGGTAATTTTGTGGTTCTCGCTAAGAAATCTGAACGATCTAATTTGCGCTTGTTCCATAAGTTCCCTGTTTAGGCAAAGCACTGTGAACTCTATCGTTTTAAAATGTCACTTAAATGATATTTCGGATGTGCATGATCCATACTAAATAATCCCACACTGTTTTACTTATCACTGACCCAGAGTCCAATTTTGCATCGTACTCCTTGTGCGTTAATTAATCGGTTAGTTACGTCTAAGTGGGCAATCATCTTAGCCTCTGACAGACGCAATAACTGAGGTAGCTTATTTCGAGTTCGTGATCAACGCTGACCCTATGCCTTTTCCTATCGCGGTTCGTCAAACCTTAGATAATTTCAAGTTGAACATCACTCACATTTGATCGCAGCCTTCGCATTCAGATAGACTTTCCAGTCGGCCTCTTTCGAAAAGAAGCACTAGACTCGAGTTTCGCTCTTGTTAGAGCTCGTCAGTAGTGCATATCTTGCCACGGTCGGGATTAGAACTGCGGCCACGCTTTGATGAGGCAACCGTGTTGACCACTGCGCCATTCACCTCACATTAGACACGACCGAATTATCATATGTGAACGCTCGATCACTTCCGCTTCTTTTCGAATGTGGCTGGCTGGAAACTCTATGTGAATACGCAAGCTGCAATCAGATATGAGTGATGTTCAACTTGAAACTAACAAAATTCCCCTCCACTCATTAAAAACCTTAGTTACTTTCTCTAGAGCACCATTCGCTTTCGTACGCAAGTCATTTAATTCGCCTTTGGCCTAGCTCAATGACGGACTGGTCCACATCGTTGAACATCGTTCAACTGTTTTGGTGGCCGGCTGGCATGGTTCATTATCTTACCTCTCTATCGTTGGGTGATGTTCAGCAACTCTGACTAGTCTGCCTCGAAACAGGACCGAGAACGAATCAGCCATCCTGCGTACGAAGACTGATCGTGCTCTAATCGTAACGGGGAACACGCTGGATGTGGATGCAATGAATACTGGGATGTGATCTCGGGAAAGTCACTTTGGACCGAAAAGGAGGTTTTCATAATAATGATGTCAATGGAATTATGTGAATATCATCCACCAACAGCCGGTTAACCCCCATCCGATACTTTACAAAGCCGAGTTGCACCAAGTAACAAACAAAAAACCTGTCGGATCTACGGATGCAATCACAAACTTTGCGGCTCATGTAGAAGCATCTTCTGTGTTCCATTTTATCCTTACCCAGTAGACAAGTTAGGTGTTTTCTTACGCTATCTTTGGAGTATTTCATTCTTCGTTCAGCAATTGTTTTTGGCCTTCGTGGCTATAGTAGCCAGAACCGAGATTTCGTTCTTGCATCCCTCGTTGTATCGTCACTCTTGTTATTCATTACCTATCACCTCGACGAGATTGGCACTCTCGTTCTACCATCACACATACAAGTGTGCGTCCATAGTTCCAGTAGCGCAGTATGCCACCGACGACCGTAGCGATCAGCTTGCCAACCCTGATTTACCCCATCCGCTCCCATGCATGACATTTCCAAACCATGATTACTGAAATGAGCCAGCTCTATTATGTCTCCGGGACATCCTGCTCCACTCGTATGAACTGTTTGCCATATGTGAACCCTCATCACCTGCGTAATCAAAAGTTGCTGACATATCAACAAAGACTTGGAATTTGTGGGGAGACCAGAACTCGCTAAGGGTTGACCAATGCTGAATCTAGTCGTGATAAAAATATATACTGCTGTCCAGTGGTTCTTGTCGAAAAGCACCAAACGAAAAGTCTAACTCAACGAGAAGGCTGCAGTTTACTGTGGTATTCAGTTTGCGTCAACCAACCCATTTCGGAATATCTGCAATTATAAAGGGGGATCTTGGATACAGAATTGGAATCTTGTTTTGCATCTCTTGTCATGCATGACAGTAACTCTTCATACGTTTTTGTGACCACCTTCTATGTACCACATTTCGGTTCGTTTCCTATTCGTTGCACTGTATTCAACTGCTTGTCTGTTCACTGCGGATAGTTTGAATTAATCACCACACGTGCTAATCGATATCAAATCACCTGGGTGTGTAGACATGTATGTTGTTCTTGAGTGCATGTAGACAATCTTCTGTAATTTACCATGAATACTTTACCCCGAAAGCCGCACTTATCAAAGCCAACCAGTTCGTTTGAGCCCAGCCCTGTTGTGGTTGGAAGCGAACTGGTTGGTAATGGTCCATGTAGTGTGTCTGCTCAACGGCTGAAGGCCTATCGTGATCGATCCATTTGGAATATGTTCCGCAATCTTCCAGTCCGTACGTTGCATCTGATCTACTACATATTCTGCTCGGCATTTGTTCTCACTTCGTGGGCGTTTGTATCAACATGCTTGCTTCGATGGCTGTGATGCTGCTGACAATAATTTCGAAAATTTAATCAAAATCTGCATGGACTTTTGGAATTGCTATGCCGTCTACATGTAAATCGCAAAGTAAACTCTACATACCTAGTTAAATATAATTACTCGAGAACGTGGTCTTTTTTAGTCTCTTGTATTGTTCAGACTCCACGGATTTGTGAACAATGGGGTATATTTTCAATACGTTTGCATAGATCGGAAGAAAGGTTGCGTACACAGATTGCCAACACCTGACCATCAAATGTATCCAGACCTATCATAGGAACCATGTGGTTTCCAGTCATTTGAATTAAAAAGCTTTATTGTACTGTGCAGCCACTACCATACGAACAGCCGAGGCGAAGATGAATAGATTGATGCTCGCCTTTAAGTTTATGAGGACACGCTGTCTCTTGGATCACCTCTTTGTCTGTCGGAATCCGAAAAGATTGCACGGCAACAGACCGGGTAGACAAAGGACGGTACTCAAGCAACGCCGAATTTCTAGAGTGATCACCGACTGCTTTTTGAAATCTTAAAGAATCAGGGCGCTAATAGGTATGTTGGTAAGAGGAACTTGGAGTTCTCTTTTAGAATTTGTTGACACAGATAGTGGCCCAGGCTTTAGAGCAGATGCAATGTTTTGGATACGTTATTGGATACGTTTCGGTTTATCCCGCATCGGTTGCGAATGCAGTGACAAAACGAAACGCTAGGCTTGAACATTATAAAGTGATTAATAATTGACGATTTTCGAAAAGTGATTCGCAGCTCTCGGTGCACAACTAGGAGAGTAAAGTTAAGTAACTTCCGTGCTCGGTTGTGCCACCAACCACAAGTTGTGTAATGTTTCTATTGAACTTTGTCTGCCGAACGTTACATCGCCACTGCGGTCACTGGATATCGGTATAATCTACTCTCTCAGGAATGGTGCAGATACATGCCGCTAGAGCAACTGTTTGATTTAGTCGATTCAGACAAGCTGCTTGAAACACATCTTTGTGCTGCAAAAGGGCATGGGATTATGTGAGTTGAACAACAACTGCTAACCGTCAGCATTCGTTATTCCGATTCCCTGATAATTTCTTTACACACTGTACCTTATGACTTTCAAGAGGTTATTCTCAAGTTTGGCAGTATGCTGTACATCGATGCGTCAGGCTTAAGATATTGGAGCGATTACTCACGTGAAAACCGAACTTAGTTTGTAGCGAAAAGATTCTGATAATTCATGACTGCTGCTAGTCAGTCATAGTCACTGGTCCTTTATGGTACCTCACCATCCACTAAGTAGGCTAAGGAAACAGCTGAAAGTTGGATGTCTTTTTCCGGAATTTTTGAAACGACTACCACAACCGATATCGATTACACCAATACACTTCCTAAAATATTTTTTTTCCATTTCTTAATCAAAATAAAGCAAACTCTATTACGTGACTTATGTAGGAAAAAGCAAGCGGCGGGAACTGTTTTCTATTATCCGATAAATTAGAAACTTGCATATCGGGGGATAAATCACACACGACATCATTCACCCTTTCTTCCGTTATGCTATCACCCTCTCGTCGTCGATTTTCTTGATAAAACGAGGAGGGTAGAAGTTAAACGAATGAGGTCTGTATGGTTATGTTGATTTGATGGAGAAGCGAATGAGCGTGGGTAAAGAAAAACATAGAATGGAGGACCAGAATCATGTCGCTGTTGTTTCAAGTTTGCGCGTGCCAGTCGTCAGCCAGACCCACTTTTTATCCAACAGTGTGAGTAGTCGTGCATACCTTAAAACATCTTGATGCGATTTCAATGGCATTTTAACCATTGTGTTGTTGTACTTACAACCTCTCGGAAAACATATAACTGCCATGCAGTTAGACCTATTTGCTGGTGGTCTTAGTGTATAATGTTCGATGTGGTAAACGCTCAGATGGTATGCAAAGTAAATGACGTAACCATCGCAGACTGTGCAACTCAATTGATTAACCAATTGATCGCATATGCTAAGCGTTACGGAACACGCGCTGGCGAGCGGTCGTGTTCCTCACTCGATCGTCCCACTTGATATGAGCTTATTGGTTTATAAAACAATGGTCAGATGCAGCAAGTCTGTTGATATCTTTGTCGTGGACAGACCAGATTTTCCAACCACAGGACAAAATGGAACGCATACAAGCATAATATGCACCGCTTTTCAAAAACAACCGGATGTCTTCTCAACCCCATAGATCACACACGTCGGCAAATGGCTATGTCCACTGGTATCTCGTATGTACTATCACAAGTTGACGAGATGATCGTACCCAAGTATTTGAATCTATTTACACTCTCAAACGGATTGTCTACAATAAACGATCTGAGATTTGGAATGCCTCGGCTTATTTAAACAACACTGAACTTTAAAGGTTCGAAGCGCATTCCATGCAAACCAGCCTGGCCATTCACTCCGTCTAGCGTAATCTACATGTCCTCATGGTGTATGCATTGTAATTTTTCGAGCAAAGTGCGCCATTTTCTCGTTTCTGTCATCATCCAACCACGTCGTCGGGTGTTGTTTTACGCACGCCCTCCTGGAGCTTTAGACACCCTTGTTTATTTGATTGTGAGTGATTAAAAGTTGTTGCCAGCACAGCCCGTTCGGTTCGTATGATCAACGTTTGTATAAATATCATGAACTGTTTTATTCCATGTACGTGTGCGTGCACACTGTCACTCTCCTGCTGTGAAGCTCGGCGTTTTGTCAGCTCACAGCAGGAATCCTTTTAAACCGAACCTAATGACTCACCTAATGCACACCCTAGTTTACCGTTTCTTTAAGACGAATGTTTTATTGATATTTCACGAAACCTCCCTTCCTTTGCTCTGTTTCGGTGCAACTTGTGCTTTGGGATAGTATGCTAGGATGTTTAAACTAACGAATATAACATACAATATCACCCGTTTCTCGTCGGTAGATAGGTTGTTTTTTCTCCGTTACGCTCTTAAGATATCGCATTACTTTTTTCCATTTCTGTTATAATGGAAATCCTGGCGCTTACTTTCCCTGGGCACATTTTCAACGTTTTCTTCGGTATAGATCAAATTCCGTCTAGAGAAATTAATTAAGTGTACACTATAAGCTGTTTATGGATTGCGATTGAAACCAAAATGTAAGCAAATGATACTTTGTCTGTGGACAATTAATTAATCCACGGCTTCCATGTGTTTGTTAATTGCTCCGACGGAACTCCGTTTCCAGTGTAGGGTAGTAGGGTTGTGGTGTTAAAAAACAGTTGGCATCTCTCTTCCATTGCCTGGGCATTGGCTTTATGATTGTGTTACTGGAACTGAGAGGTGTAAAATGTTTATTCAAGCGTTTACACTCCTGCGACTAATCAATCCTATTATCCACCCCAATGGTTCATTTGAATTCATGTTGGTTGTGTAATGCTGGCTTTCTTCTGATCCAACTGACGATGACGTCTGTGATCATTCTTTCCGCATTAAACATGCTTCTTTAAACAATAATCTTATGTGGACGTGTTAACTACGCGTATGAGTGTATCCGAAACGGGTGCTATTTTGAAAATGGCCTGGGATTTCAAACTGTTGAATTTGGTGATATCAACTTGCCTAGGAAGTCTGTATCACTATTATTGATTAGCGTGTCCGTTCTCAAAGCTTGGAGCAATCTAAGCCGTGAGAATTCATCCTCGTCCGTATGGTCCATGAGGTCATCATGCTAGTCTCCTAAGCGCGTGGATCGGAGTTAACGTCTGTATGCAATTAAAAATACATCCTACTGATGAGGTCCGGCAAGTATGGAAGTCAAACAGACCGAACTGTAATTGGTATTCTCTCTGTGACTATCTAAATCTCCAACTACTTGTCGTCAATTTTGTATCTCTTCGTTTGTCATCCGTTCCTTGATTGATTAGTTCATCTACTTTGTCTCAACTCATTGGTTTTCGTAAGAGAACAGCTTGTTGGCATTTCTGTGTCCATAATGATCGTATTTTGATCTCACATGTTGCGTAGGGTCGAATAAATTCCCTAATGGTAATTCGAGTGAATAACTATTAGTCGGTTTTGCTCTGCAGTTGGCCGCAGTTAGATATATTCAATCCTTGCTCCCCTTTGGTTTTTGCAAGGACTGACAATTGTGACTGATAACGCCCGAGCAATTTAATCCGATTTTCTATTAGCATTGATAGTTCGCACTCCGCTTTGTGATCTATGTACTTCGGTTGGATCGTTAGATTCTTATCGTCATATTATTATGTATGTGCATGCGTTTACACGCACCATATATCATGTTGGAATACTGGGCAACATTAAACTAAAACGGACCAATGAAGTTTGCATCACTATCGTGACGTTCATTTTATTTATTGTCCCTATGATGATCTCGTTCCCTGTTTCACTCAGCGTGGAACTACTTGACCTTAACCTAAAAAACAAAACATTTTATCTGGTTTGAATATGAATAATCAGCCATGCACTTTTGTCCTGTTGAATACTCACACGCTACACTTATGTGCAATGAAACTGTGCCAATCGGTTCTGTCGACCTTCTAGTGCTCAGTTTAGAGTCCACCGGTTGAAACGTGTTTGAATACGTGCGCAGTCGTATTTATGAGTTCAGTCACGTGATCCATGCCAATTAAGGTTTGCTGTTTGTTCACCAGTATTCATCGTCGTACAACTATTCTATGTTACCAGTTCTCTGTTCACTCTGCTGGTTGCTAAAGCAGGCGATTTGTGAATAAAAGGTTTGGTTGCATCACGATTTCTGACAGCTGCTATTTACTCTGTTCAACTGGAGGTGATAATGGAACTAGTGGATGTTTATTTCTATCTTCTTCGAAACCTGATGAGTGGTTTCACGTTTGCCTGGGACCAGTAAACAAGGGCTTTATGGACATTACTGATCATCTCGCGCAACCGACATCATCATCATCATCATCGTTATCCGCTTTAAGCCTCATCCGTGGACTGGTGTCACCGTTTGTTCCAAGAGCAGTCCACGACATAACTGTTTAGCGAATAAGTACATGCATGTATGGAAAAAAACTTAGCAACACAACGACGAAAATGTACGAAAAGGAAGAATCAACAGCTTTGCAGATGTAGTCTAACCACCGACTTGACACTGTCATGCTTGAGAACCTTTGCAACCAGCCGTATTGATGATCACCGACATCCCAGCTGATTAGACGGCACCTATGAACCTTGCTCAGCATGCCGGACTATCCCATTGTAATTGTCTGGCCGCTTTGCAATTTTTTCCAACCTTCAGCTATGGTCCTGGACAATGTACGGTGCGGTAGACATCCCGTCGGGATACAGAGTACATGAATTAGCCGTACACTACATTTTAATTGCATTGGTTATCGGACGCAGACTTGCAGATTGCCCAAATGCGCTCGGACGGACTATCGCGTTGCTCATATAGGAGGCACATTTGATACAAATGGTGGTTAATTGCTGAGAGTCCATGCATATCCTGCGCTCGACTGGGCCAAGCCTTTTGTTTTCAGAATAAAGCTGAGAGTACACACGCATTAAAAACCCCACATTTAATCTACAGTGGAATATCCTTGCGACGCCACAAATGGCAAAGGTTAGTAACCAAACCACGTGTTTTCGTCATCCTTATTGACATTTCGTCAGCAATATTACAAGCCGATAGAATAACACTACACATATAGATGAAGCGACTAACACTCGCAAGAGGCCTGCCTACACTGAAGAAGATAGGTCTAGGGCCGACTAAATCTTGTAACAACACTACGTTTGGAAGGTACAAAGTGCATGTCGTGCAGACCAGTCATATCATTCAACCGTTTCGACATGGTTTGCATGTTGTCGTATGTTCAGTATCAGCAAGCCTATCACCTGGTGGAAGCTCCACCCCGAGTTTTCCGGTATCCTCGAATACTGCTACAATTAAATCAACACAATGGAAGAAGAAGGGTAAGATCGAACGTTCCTGTCGAACGTCACCGGAGGTGGAGAATGTTCGAAACGACTGCCCGTGGACAGACATTCTGGACTCAATATGAGCGTACGATAACTTCAGTAAATTGATGTTCTTCATTGGGTCTCTCCTACGGTGGGACATTCCCAGACCGAATGAAAAGCAGCCTTTAGGTTAAACTGTACGACCGCTGGTTGAAAGAAGGGTGTCGATGCTCCAGTGTCTATCGCAAGGTGCAACTATGCTTGATACACCCACCGCCAGTCCCGGAAACTGCCTGTTTGTCCTTTACATTTCTCTACCTGTATTTCAGAAGCCTCCGTACTATGATACTCTGGGCATCTTGGACAAAGTAAAAACAAGGCTGATACCTCTGTGGTTGTCGCTTGATGTCCTGGCACACTGATTGGTGATAAGCACCAGTCATGGGGCACCTCTTCAATCTCCCATATGGAACGAAGGTCAGCTGCTGCAATGTAAGTCGGAGACGTGGCCTGTTCGCAAGGAAGATATCAACAAGCTTGCTGTATTTGACCATCGTTGTCTCCGCCAGTTAGCCCACATTAAGTGGACTGATCGCGTGAGCAATACGGCAGTTCGCCGGCGCGTATTCCGGAACGCTCGGGATGCGCGATCGATCGGTCAACTACTCACGTTGCACAGCCTGCGATGGTTAGGTCACGTACTCCGCATGCCAGCTGAGCGTTTACCGTACCGGGCATTATATACTGAGACCACCAACAGTTGGGTGAAACCACACGTGGTGGTCAAGCGACAACGTGGTCACGAAATATGAGAACCCTGACTGCTCCACTGAGTAAAGTGGGTAGGTGTCGCCTGCCTGGATGGGGTCCTCGTGATCACTCAAACCGCTGGTTGGAGACGCTATCCGAGATGGCGGCGTGTCGCAGTCAATGGCGTACCTGCATCCATACCATTTCTAGTTCTTTTGCTTAGACTTCTATTAATTTTCAACCTTCTTAGTAACGTTTTCTTCTAGGATGTTGTTCAAGCTGACCAAACTCCTTCGTA
>LOND01000754.1:91386-102629 GCA_014220965.1 Paragonimus kellicotti | reverse complement strand
TACAAAACTGACTGTAACAGATGTTGTTACAATGGTAATGGTCATTTTTGATCTGTAGACGAACAACTCTGGGAGTCAGTATTTGTATTCTCACGGTGCTGTGTTGAACGATTTATACGTCCATTTGTCTTTTGGGTAAACAATTTCAAAGCCTGTTTTGTTACATTGGCTAAAATGTATTCGTTGTTAACCGAGCTCATAGTAGCTCCTTGGTATTGATACCCCACTATCCCAATAACATTGTTGCTGGTTTGATCCCAGTTGCTACAGATACTTTTACTGATTAGGTTTCATCAAACCTATCAGTATCATTCAGCCGGCACACGTGGTCTTTTATGAAATATCGCAGTGAACACCTTGTCGTATAAAAGCTGGAAACTTATCTTTGTCTGCTCTGCAGTTTCGTTTCACTACGTTAATTCTCTGCCGTATCTAACACGGTATGGGTGCTGTGTGGTATTATACATGGCTCTATTAAACTTAGGCGGTGAATTTTTAACTTCATACACTTGCCCACTGAACAAAAAAACGCGTTCATAGAAAAAAGGTCCGTCATAGAGACAGTAAGTGGGAATATTATGGAGGATTTACGGACACAGCTTTTCTAAATCCAAAAACAGCGTCCTGTTTGTTATGCAGGAGGAAGGGAAAGACTTACGCGGACAGCACTTTGTGACACAGGGTTGCGTTAAATTGATATAAAAATGTATCCGGAGAAGATTGTCGTACAGCATTTGAATGGATAATGCATCACAAGATATGTAGTGTTTCAATTAGATATGTATATATAACCTCCATATACACTTTCGGACAAAAAAATGTGGTGTATTTTTGAGAGCTCAGCCTGACCACGTTAGATATGCATATTGTTTCCTCGTGGATAAAACAAATGAGCAGGGTCTTTCGGCAACTCATGTTTCTGCACACACTGTGCTTAGCCTGAACATCTGTTCACTCACAGTCAATGAAACAATTAGATATGGTTGTTTAACTCATAATGCTAAACGGTTGCATGACCTTCACTGAATGATATCTATTCACCCAATCTAACACAGCCCTAGCGAGCACAGCGCATTGGCTAAGAAAGACCAGATCGAATAAACGTATGCGAACACTATTTGAAAGCCGTATTACGCGATCACTGGAGACTTGTGAATTATTTGCGTGAGAACTGCATCGCTTCATCATCGATTCTGCATAAAGCTGTATATTGAAGAAAATACTCAACAGACATGGCTTTACTACTGAAAGAATGATCAAGACGTCATGGTTGAGTGAAGTGTGCAGACAGTGACTCTTAGACCGGGTGATGCGATGATGCTTCTGGCATTGAAGCAGTGTGGACTGACGAGTCACGATTTTTCCTAAAGAGAGCGAGCGAAAGAGCATGCCTATGAAAATTCACGGACGAGCAGTTTCCTGCTAGCATAATCATTCACGTAATCAGACTTTATGGTAGTTTCGTCTACGTATGGGCTACCATGCGGCCATGTGGAGGGAATGAGTTGGTTCTTCTTTATTACGCTGTCAGTCGTTCGACCTACAAAGACTGATTACAGACATCTCTTTCTACTGCCAAAGTTTCTGATGATGAGCTTGATGATGATGATGATGATGATGAGCTTGATTGAAGTGAGTTGAATCAGACAAAGTATTGACTAAATGAATAAATGATGTACACTTATATCATTCACTTTGGATGAGTCGATGTTCAGTCAGAGCACAGTGTGTGTAAAATTGCAACCAACCGAGAGCGAGAGTGGTGCGTTTTACTTGGCAGGTCTAAGTTGGCTGGCAGATTCTAGATGATCGTGACCATTTGTTGGTGTCCACAAGCATACGATGTGTAAGATTAGCGCTGGAAACGATTCTCTGCATTATTTCATCATATAGTGCCCTTATGTAGCCCTTCCGTTGTACATAATTGAGCATAGCGAACGGTTTTTAACCTCAATGTCATGAACACACGTTAAATATGTAGTTGAAGTGTACATGCCATTAACCAGATTGTTCAATTTACTCCGGGTGTGTACATGTTCATTGCGAGACGAACTAGTTTTTATTGGATCAAACTTGTTCAGATGAAACTGATGTCAAAATTGTCGACAGTAAAACATTTTGTCATGTGCTTTCCTTCGGCATCGTTGGTGACAGTCTGGGGTTGCTGTGATGCTTGTGTGCATTCAATCATGACAAAAAGCCCTAGTTTTGTGACTAAACAGTTCATGGGGCGGTCCGTAAACCATAGCTCCAACCATAGCCCTAACTAGTCATCGTTAACCAACCTCCATCCCTCAAAAATCAACCTGGCTCCGACTGAGAGGCGATCCCGACAAGACGTCCTCCATGTATCTTCCAGTACCCTCACTTTACAGACAAATCATTTAGCCATCAAAATAATCCACGCCACGGAACAATTAAACGGACTACATAGAGACTGAATTCTAGTTGGGGAACTGGTGCTTATGGATGTTTGAAGTTTGATCTGTAGTTCTCGGGAGAAGGCCATCCCACTATTTGGTTAGCGTTTTTTGGGAGTGCATCGCAATTCTCTTTTCAACAGGATGATCGCAATATAAATCAAAATTGTCAGCATCCTTAGAAATGCATTGCTAAATCCAGACAGGTCTTGATAGTACATTAAATGTGAAATTTGACGAAGGCAATACATCTATGGACGTTGGGAGTGGATCAAAAGATACACCTCTCGGAATTATCAACGATACACTATCATTTATCATTGGAGGAAGTTCGAGTTTGATGCGTGGGATGTCCGTTGGTATGAAGTCTGAAAGACAGAATTTGTTTTTCACAAACGAGTCAACTATAACTGGGTAGTGATGGTTTGCATGGCATTTTCAATAATTATTTTTAGTTAACTGATAATATTGGCTGAAAATCGCAACAGGAAGGCCTATACCATCACGGTAACGCGTTTACTCCAACCGTTTACTGAGACGAAGAAACCCAGAAGCGATATCTTTCAACGAGGCCATGTAGCAATAAATACGTTCTGAACAGAAAAGGCATAGTCACTTCCCTAGAATTAACATTTTGGAATGACCAGCATGTGATGTGGACCTTAACCCGTGATTACGCTTGGGGACTGCCGGTTGTACATACCGAAATATCGCGGTCCTCAGTTCAGCTGCCAAACTGGACAGTGTACCGAAAGAAGAGTGGGGCAGCCTTATCTTGCCACATATGTAGCGCTTGTCTGAAACGTACAGGTGATGCATTGAATTGTTGGAATAAAGCTAACTGATCACACCATACTGATAGCGCGTTGCGTACACCGTTTGTGTAATTTTTTTGGGAACTATTTTCAACGAATTTACTACACTTGTCGTCAAGCGCTTTTATGTATCGTGATCAATGGTGACTTGTGGCGGCGGTGATCGCATCATTATTGCTTTAGACCATATCTAACGAAAACTGGGTTAGATTATTACCGTTTTTCCTGTTTATAAGGTTGATCCAGTCATGTTTCTTTGCTAAGTTTGATTGCGATAGCTTGCCTGTTTGCATATGAAACTCCGGATTGATGACTGAGTCTAATGTTCTCTTGGATTGTGTTCTGTAACCTTTATAAGACAATTCTATCATGTGGCTACTCGTCCACTCCAGCATCAGGTTACAATCAAATACATACATACTTTTCATTCTATCTATCGGTAAGTGAACGCTTTGTTATGTATTTCTCATCTGACACTCAGTTTCACTTACAACCGGTTTCCACAGGTCTGGACATACCAAATCGGTCGCGCAAACATTTTTTGTAGATTCGAACTATTGATGTTTCTTTAACGTGTTCGGCAAAAAGACATATTTCAAGTTGTGAGCTTTTCTTCAGTTACATTTGTTTGCTTACTTGTAGCACATGACGAAAAGGTAATGTATGAACGAACGTCATTTCACTGCATAACGGGATAGGGTAAACAGTTTCGTAGCTCAGCTGGTAGAGCATTTGCCGCGTTTGGGCATGTTGTTTCTGTCGCTGGTTCGAATCCAGCCGAAGTCCAGATTTTTCACAATTGGTATCTCTTCTAAGTTTCAGTTTCATGGTTGTTTGTGAGCATCCCTTTTCAGTTGACATCTACTGTCTGATGCTTAATTGGCTCCACCTTAATAAACACCACCATTTTAAGGTTGCAATTGCCTAACAACAACAAGTTTAAAGTGTCTCGTGGGAATTTTGTTTACTTCGTTGACGGTAGGTTGCTGCACCACTGTACTTTAAAATGATTTCGGATTGGATAACGTATCATAATCGGTGACCTTAATGTGTCTAATTGAGTTATTCCCGTTTTTTCATTGCCGAAACTAGTGACATAGTGCTCAAAATGCAATAGATTCGTTGACGCCCGTTCTCAGTGTAACCATATTTTAAAATTATATTGGTCATTGACCCTTGATTCACATACTCTTGTTACCCAACCATTGTTCATGATCGGTGGCAATAATGGCAAAACCGCTTCGATGCTTAATGAACTACACGGAATTGGATCGCAGAATTTTCCGTCAATGCAACGAACAACCAAGGATTGTATACAGATTGCTTGTCTCTGACAAGTTTGTATATTGCATCTGATACTTCGCTCTCTCCATTTTTGTTGTATATTTACCTTTTGCTTACAGTCTCCTCTCTTTTTTTTCAGAACTCCACTCAGCAGTGTGCGATTTTGCGGTCTCGATCTCCACGTTCTCTGCCGGCACTGCGACTCCCCCACCTGATGTGACAACTGGCCGTCAATCTGGTAAATCTGATGGGAGAGCAACTCCCGAAGTTGCAGAGACCGATGACGAGGTTACGATGAAGACAGCATTTGCCGAATTTGCCAAGATTATCCAAGGAGTTGAAGAGGCACGCTCGACAATGTTGGTATGTTCACCCGATGCTTTTTCTGTTGCGCTCATGAGTCGCATAAACACCGAGACGGCTGTATCAGCATCTCATTTCGGTCGGTTTTTGTTTATTCATTCTCAGGAAGTCAAATGCTGTTGCTTTCCGTACAATCCCCGTACTGCTTGAGGTCAGTGACTGTCGGAATATTGGAAAATTCCCCGACATGTCTTTCGAAACCCGATTTTCGAGACCACGACAGAATGTCAGCAACTAAGTCATACACCTGACACCAGACTGTTAGGAACAGAGGATTCCCTTGTTACTTTCCTCAGCATGTGATCTTGAGAGATTCATTTTCCTGCACCACTCCTCCGAGTCCGTGCTGATCAACTTGTCTGAAAGTTCTCTCATGAATCGATTTTACTTGTTCAGTATTTCCAAATTGACCACTACAGTGCTACAGGAACAGTTTGCGTGATCAACGTACTCGGAGGTTATTACTGTTATGTACCCAGTCAGTTTTGTCTTAACACTTCATTGCGTCCTATTTCAGACAAGCACCACACAAGTAGCAAGATTTAGACTGCTCCATTCTTCATTCATTGCACTGTTCAGCTCAATAGATGTATTGCAGACTCCGGCATCGGTACTTCCCAGGGCTGTCACTGTGGTCAAGGTCCAGATCTCAAGCTGGTCTCTCCAATATTGACTGCTGTTCCGTTGTGCTCGTAACAGACTTAACGAAGTCACCATGTGTGGAATTTCAGCCGACTTCTGGTATCTGTTCCGTATGATTGGACCGCTCATTTCTGTGTATGAACGAACAGCCAGAAACATTATTGTTCAGTCCAGCCGACCACCCATGAGGAAGATTTGCCAGTTGCTTCTCTTCAACTAAGAAGTCCTGATCGCAGCGTTGTTCATCGGAGTGAAAAACGGCGATTCTGTTTAATCTCCTGTCAAAACGAACGAGCGGCCAAACTCTGTATACTAGAGGATGTATTAGAAGTTTAGATACGATGGTTCAGTGACATATTGTGAAGTCGATGGAGTAGTAGTTTATGGGTTGACGTCATAGCCACAATCGTCGGCGTACATATTCCACTGCCGACAAGATTGAGCGTTACGTAAACTGTTCTTAATTTTGTCGTTCCCAGTATTTGCTTGTATGTGATTAAAACGTGTGTACTAAACCATTAAAGCATTTTTGTATATTTTGATCAGTGAAGAATCAGAGCAGTGCTGTGCAAAAACTTACTTCGCTTCCTAGCTAACATCCAACTCATATAGGAAATTATCTAACAATTAACTCAATCGAACATCGTATTCTGAATATCATCTATCGGCATGATGTCCGTAACTAGTACATAGACGATCATCGCCTCACGCTACACAAACCTCAACATGTCCACCACACACACTAACCTCTATAGTTAAGCCTGTATCCTCACACAACGAGTCATCAGTCAGATCACATGATAAGATATATAAAGTACAAGATTATCTAATTTTCAGATATTTCATGTATGGAAGCCTATTTGAATATCAAAATCTCGCGTCTGCAGCTGTTTGTGAGGCACTGAGTTTAAATCCTACGATTCAGATCACGATTGCTTTTAAATGAAGCCACACACCCATTCGTCATCTCACTACTAAAAAGAATGCTCATTCGAACGTTGGTTAGCACAATACGTAATCGAGCAAGCCTGCAGAGCGTTACTCACCGAAACGAACACCAAAGATATTATTTATCGGATTTCCACATAATGTCTATAGATCACCAGCTAATATACACGCTGTCAACCACACATCATCTACTCACTACTTATTCTAACCACTGATCAATCCACTACTCTCCGTTCTCGAAAGACGGCAAGCTCATAACAAATCACTTCTGCACGTACTCCATGCCGGACGTAATAAGAATTATTAATCCGCCGAAGAACATCATATTTTCTATGATAATTATACCCCGCAATATAACCAAGGGATTTTCATTATCAGACACAATCAATACCTTGACTTCGACACCAGTAGATGAAATAAACTTATGCACCGAGCATCGTTCTACGTTCAAGAACGTTCCGGATTCCGTTGGAGGTCACTAAGATTATTACATTTTTATTTCACTGAGATACAAAACTGTACGATCTTCCTTTTGCAGAGTTTTCTGATTGGTGTGAAACTCATCAGTCCGTGTAGCTATTCTGTCATTTTTCGTTTATTTGGATGTATTTACATAAATACTAAAATCTTCCGTTTTATTGATATGCCAAGTTATTCTCTCATAATTTCTTGTGAAGAACAAAAGTTTTAGCATAATATGTACAACCTGGATCGCATGAGTTTTGTCGAATTCCTTTTAATTTGCACACTTATGGAAGGCCACGGACCTCAAGATCTTTATCGTTGCCTTATGATCAGGACCTTGAATAATATTTTTTAAATGTACTTTATCGCTTTTTGATTATGGTCAGTTTGCTGTCAGTTTTATATCTCTCCACGAGTCAGTGTGGACGGGAACACGTCAGTTAATAACGGCAGAGTGAGTGAGAGTTCACAACGTCGGTCTTCAATCGATCGATCTTTCATCGGTTTTTCTGTGTCGTTTTTTCCCCATAGAAGCTAGTACGTTTGATGTGTTGTTTTGAAAATGAACTATAAGTGAATTTGCGTACCATTGGTCAATGTCTGATTAATCGCTCTCTCTGTCTGTCTGTCTGTCTGTCTGTCTCCAGGAGCCCATCAGGACCATCGTTTTGACAGAAATCAACGAACTGCGCACGGTCTGGTTGGCTGGACAAAAGGTTGGTTTCCGCACTTTTTTCAGATTCTTTCATTTGAAAACTAAAACTATTTTTTTCCATCGCATTGAACGTAATTACTCGTGAAAGTCGTTACGTTCCGACAATTTGAATGACCATATAACGTTTTGAATGGAATTTTTTTTTAAATTTTCGGTCGCTTTTGAATTTCGACATATTATCAGAGGTACTCAATCATTTTGGGCCGTTTACACATCGATACTTCAACTGTGGATGTCGTATACCACTTCGTTCGCCCATTCGAGATCGTTAAGCGTAGATTAAAACTGTAGGAATGGATAATGATTTGTTGCACCTTTGATGGCTGTTTTAGCTGACTTTGTCTACTGATTAGTCAGCAGCGCGTAGCTTGGTCAAGTTCTTTACGGTCTGTTTCTTGTATTTATAGATTTACAGATTGTCTGATTCTTTGGGCGAAAAATCTTATCGTTGAACGCATACCGACCCGCATTGCTGCCCATTCTTGTACACTCCACAAGTTTGTACCATTCTCCGTCCATAAACAACGCCGTTTTGAATTCTGTAGCTCGTATTTTAGACGCTCGGCACTATCTCCGATTGGGAACACTTGCACACTGCATTAGCTCCGGAACTCATCTCCTCGCCACAAATAGACTTACGCGCTGCTATCGATAAACACTGTTGCATGCAAGTACTTTTTACGTGTTCTAACTTTCCCAACACCACACAACTCTAGACACATGAATAACATAGATTAGTATTACACGCTATGGATTAGGGCCTCCACACTGCGGGTAGCCTCGATTATTGTGTGAAATATCCCGCTACCAGGCATTGTCTCTTTGTACTAACTGTCAACATATCTATATTCTTTTCTTTCAACTACATTTTCTGGACCGGTGCCTGTATCTCTTTGACCATAACAGTTCTGAAGCGGTGGTTCGCCATTAAAGACAAATATTTCAATTATTCCCACTTGTGCTTAACTGGCATGCAGTCATGAACAGAAGACCAAGTCCTAGATAGGAAAAAAGTGATGGGATCTACATACTGAAATCATTTACTTCAACTCCAACTCAGCCAAACAACCGCGAGGTGAAATTCCACTGACCGTTTTCATGTATCGGTAGCCTGTTCCATCAGAAAGTTTCCGTGATGATGGAGCAATAATTCCATATTTTTGAGGCACTCATTATTGTCTCTCTTTAAAAAAAATCGTGTATTGTATGTGATAATTATCAGGGAATAAATGTATATCATCATTCTCCTGTATACTGGCTGTCTATTACGGACGAACAATGATAGTCTTTCTAGGTTCCACGTGTATCCCGACTTTCCTCTGATGACACTGCAACGTCAGTCACTAGGAAACGTGTGGTGCTCCATGTTTGAAAGCACAACTTCGTCAGTCCTCTTGTCTGACTTCCACAAGCTATCCATTTTCGTTCATCTTTGTCGCTCTGTAACACTGACCATATATAGTGGGATTACCACGTTAATGACACCGTCGTCCGCCAAACGGTTTTCAGAGATTGAACGTCGTGTTGGTAAATTGGGATTTGACTCCGCATACCAACTCCTTATTTGTCACTTCATTCGCGTTTTGTGCGTTTTACGTTAGACATGGATCACGAACCAGGTGGTCAAAATGTACTAACGGCCTTAGTCGTGAACAGTGTCATCACGACTTGGTTCAATGAACAGTTCAAGCTCATCTGATGAAGGATGTCTGGAGGTAGTTAATAGCAATAATTTGGAGGTGGTCCACTCTTGTTGCGAAACCTTTCACTGCTGTTAAGGGATACAATTTGCAGACATTACGTTTGTATGTTATGCGGAGGTTTCCTCCATACCATTGATAGTGGTTCCATGGTCGAATAGGTTATTTGTTGTTGGTGGAGTTAGAGAATTCCTTATGGTCCTCCCTCAAAATTCACCATCATGATTGCCTACAGCAGTATACTAGCAGTTAATATTGATGCCTAATCTTTGTACCTTTGCAACAAAAAGTACAATTTCTACTTCAAAAATAAAAGAAACAACTTGGCCACCTAGAGGAACATTACCTGCAATACCTAACTTGTCAACAATTGTTCTCAGGTCTCAGTGCCAAGCCATCGGACTTTGCTTGTTATGATAGCGTGCTGAGGGACTCGGGTAAAGGTTCACAGAACGATAAGCGGTGGGCCTGATATTCTTAATATACAACCTAACCATTAAAGGTTATGTACTTTTAAGGTTTGGATGGATGGAATTACACAACTCTTAATTTAAAAAAACCGCCGATTAATTTACTTGTTGTTTGCTAATGATTTGACCTGATGTGTGTGATAGAAACACGTATGGTTGATCGAAGACGTCATAAACTTGATGCAGTAACAACTGAACGACGCAACCAAACCATTCGGATGATTTTATATAGTGTCAAAAGACAAAATAGCGATCTGTGCGAACCGGTAGTATGTAAAGTAGTGATAAAGCGTTGATATTCCTGTACAATAAATGAAAATCACTGTGATCTTTAATGTACAAGGAATTTCAGGGAAAATATAGAAAAGAAGCCAGTGTAAGTCAATGGAGGGTTAGGTCGAGGGGGACCTAATGCAGTGGTGTTGTGGGACAAGCGAATACACTGTGTTGATATATGTGGAATATCGATTTAGCAATCCATAGCCATTTGATTCACTACTCAAATGTAGTGTGAGCAATGAACAAGTGGACGAAATGCGACGATAAATTTGAAAGGTGGAGAACTCCAAAATATCAAAACATATGACAACCGCAACCAAAACCGACCATGGTTCACAATCATCGTATAAACTGGTTATGACCGTCGTATTGGGAATGAAATATTAGCAAGGAGTCCATTTGACGCCGGAGATTACACCTAGGTTGACGAAGACTGTAATAGTGTTGAAAATATGAGCCTCAATTTCAGCTGCTGCAGTTATCATCATCATCATCATCATATCAGCCATGAGCCTGACCAAAGGTACTGTGGCTCGGGCTGCCGCTCACCTCAACAGTGACGTGGAATATCCTAGAAGAAAACGTTACTAAGAAGGTTGAAAATTAATAGAAGTCTAAGCAAAAGAACTAGAAATGGTATGGATGCAGGTACGCCATTGACTGCGACACGCCGCCATCTCGGATAGCGTCTCCAACCAGCGGTTTGAGTGATCACGAGGACCCCATCCAGGCAGGCGACACCTACCCACTTTACTCAGTGGAGCAGTCAGGGTTCTCATATTTCGTGACCACGTTGTCGCTTGACCACCACGTGGTTTCACCCAACTGTTGGCGGTCTCAGTATATAATGCCCGGTACGGTAAACGCTCAGCTGGCATGCGGAGTACGTGACCTAACCATCGCAGGCTGTGCAACGTGAGTAGTTGACCGATCGATCGCGCATCCCGAGCGTTCCGGAATACGCGCCGGCGAACTGCCGTATTGCTCACGCGATCAGTCCACTTAATGTGGGCTAACTGGCGGGAACAACGACGGCCAAATACAGCAAGCTTGTTGATATCTTCTTTGCGAACAAGCCACGTCTCCGAACCATAGAGCAAAACGGAACGCACACAAGGATTACCTACTCTCTCTCTCTCAGC
>LOND01000753.1:91200-115315 GCA_014220965.1 Paragonimus kellicotti | reverse complement strand
CGATGGAGAACAGCGGCAAACGATCATGAAGCTATATGTAACACTTCAGTTGAACAACACAGAATGACATTACGGACGAGTAAGAAGTGTGGATCTCTTGGGCAATACGAACGAAAGCTATAGCCACATGGAAAGCAACTATACATCTAGCGGTCAGAGAAGAATACGAACAAGTGAGTACCGATCAGATCAAAAACGAACAAGGATGAAACTGTACAGCTGAAAAAAAAATTATCAACACTTACGTGGATCGCTCGAAGGAGGAACGGAATTGGGTGGTCGTACAATGGTTACACCGGGACTCGCGGAAGAGGAACGGACGGACAAATGGTTGGAATTGGACAAAGCGGCTACAGTTCGTGTGGGAGGCAATGGACGTTCACCACTAGACTGATGGTTAGACAATTTATTTTGCTGCTGCTGCTGCTGACTGTATCGACTCATTGCAACCACCTGCAAAAAAATGGCATAATCACTTCAGAGTAAGACGAAGGTTTCAAGTGGAAATAGAGAAAGGCAACAAAACAATATCGGAGTTCTCACTAAGGATATAGCTGTGGCAAACCAGTCGTTACTCTTGAGATCACTATACATGATCACGATCATCATCATTGGCAGCAGCAGTATGATAGACAGCAAGACCTCAGTTACTTACACTCATGCTCAACTGTCATATAGTTATGGAGAAAAGAATAAGCTCTAAGTGGGCGACACGACAAGTCGTCAGCTCAAGTTAGCGGTCGATAACAGGAAAGTCCTTCAAAGATAGGCCTAATGTTTTCTGTACACAGTAAGATTAGATCCTTGAGATATTCAAGTGGAACATCAGATATGATTGCTAATGCCTTATTGTACAAACGATATGTTGATGATATTTTGATTTTTACGGATACTGACCATTTTGATTTATTTTTTAATCTTCTTAACTCTATTCATCCGAACCTATCCTTGTCTCACGAAAGGGAATCAAACGGCAGTTTAGCTTTCTTAGATGTACTCATCACTAGGCGTGAGGATGGGACATTACAGCGATCGGTCCATCGCAAAGCAACATGGGGCGGACAATATCTTCAGTTCTCCAGCTTTGCCCCGATAGCATACAAGAGGGGTTTGGTGAAAACCCTATTTCATAGGGCTAGGCGTATTTGCACCCTGATAAGCTGCAGATGGAACAAGAAATGCTGAGAAAAACGTTACTGGCAAACGGATATCCTGAAAAGTTCATAGACATTCACAGCATGATAAACAAGGGCAATGAGCCAGTACAAACAGCTCAAAAGAAAGATATATTCTATTTCTGCAATTCAAAGGCGATCATCTGGCAAACGACATCAGGCACAATTGAAGTCTGCTCTATCCCGTACGTATGCGGCTGCCCAATTACGCTTGGTTCAAACCACCAAAGGACCCGTTCTACACAATCGCGAACGCAGTTTGTCTGACCATTCTGTCTCTCACGTTGTCTACCAGTTCACTTGCAGTTGCGGTGACGTTTACATAGGCAGAACAGACCGACAGCTATCTCAGCGAGTAGCAGAACACGTCCCGAACTGGTTAAAACAACTCATGACAACAATCTGAAACCGGTGAATCCGTACTCGAAGCCCCGCATCATGATAACAGGTCGCCAGGTTGACCCACATAGATCATTCTAAATATCGTCATGCCATCGGAACCCAAAGTTACTGCCTTTAGCAAAACTATGTTGATCAGAACTCACCAGCCGGCGCTATGTGCACAAAAGTGGTTGAAGCAACCCATAGGGTTGCCGTGGTGGTGATGACATAATACGTGGTGTGACTGTATGCGTGTCCAGACCCTCTCCTTGTCTGTCATATATAACTCTGCATGTTTTACGTTTGCGACTGATGAGAGTAAACGAAATGTTAACATATCGCAACATGTCTTCTTTCTGCATTGATGAAGTTGTTAAAGGGAACCCAGTGTTTCGAGTGGTATTCAGTTTACAACTACTCCGCTAAGAAAGCAATACCAGTTCCACTAACCTGATGGTAAGACGGGGGCGCAGGCCGCTGTGGTGCTTTGGTCGGAGGGGAGTAGGAGACTGCTTCAGCTGGTCGATCGGGGGACCTGACGGCGTCGGGATGGTGCCTCGTATTACCCATGGGTGCAGCTGCGAGATTGGGATGGCCGGGGTGCTGTGAGGAATCGCGCCGAGATTGTGACTGTTCAAATTCAGTGCATTCTTGTCTCATGGGAAGGGAGGGACGTGGAGGAAAAGTGGAGAGGGTCTGAGCATGGTCTACACTGAGAGCACAGACCAATTGAGGCTGACGACGAAGTCCGACAGCTGAAACGGAAAGTTGTCAAAAAAACAGAAGAAAATTCACAAACAGGGTGAAAATTACATTCAATGAATGTGTGCACCATACTACAAGGAGAAGGAATAGGCAGTGAAACATCTACATCGCCAGGAGTGGCTATTAGGAGTGCCAGGCAAAAAACGAATCTTTTATTATAGGAGTTTTTGAGCGAACACATTTCCGAATCTCAGGGTTAATGATGTCAAACATAATTAATGACAAGAATGAAAAGCATGCAGAAAGGTAATAGTTACGGTGTCATTCTTAGTCCGAAGCTGAAAATGCCAAATAAACAAAATTAGCAGAAAATATAACTCGATGATTTTGGGGAAAACCTCAAGAGTATTTTCCAATCAAACAAATTCGATACCAAGAAATTGAATCAATAGTCCTTTTCAACATGAATTAATTATGGCCGTTTACTAACGTATCCATTAATTTTTATCGTGAATAACATTACTATGACTCAACATCATTGAGTTATCCGTCCTTCAGATGTTGAAGATGTGAGCATGTAAAAAGGGAAAAAGTCACTTCTCTAGATACACAAAGCAGCTTATTGATTTGGTTAGACAAAGACAAATACGAAGATAAAAATAAAATGAACGAACGAGACTGATTATCACCATTCTAAAAGTTGTTTACATTCGACAATGTCCTGTTCATCGAACCAATGCAGCCTATCACGTAACCAAGTTAAACAGATTAAACGATGTGAATTCAGCCTAGAATCGAAGTTGCAGATAGTAATTTCATTACACAAATACGTGTTAAGTAATAAGGCCAGATCAATCGATTTATGAGAAGGTCGTCGTTGATACATCAGAATTTAGGGCGTTGGTTAATTGACAAAAGAGTAACCAACCGACCACAGCAATGCAAACAAATCCAACCACGAGAATACTAGATACGATTAGAATATCTACCAGTAAATTTGAACGAGAATAAAGGCTTTTTGTTTAGCTACATGGGTGAGTAGATCCGACATACGACCGTGACGCTGACAATTACCCTCCAAGTTGGTATCGTATTAACTAGTTATCATTCTGAGTGATGCAACCGCAGTGGAATGAGTTATGAGATAGTTTGCTTACGCTTATGGAAGTGAGTAACTGTAAGTTGATGTGATCAAGCTTTTCGTGTAGGCGCTGTAATACACAACTATTTTTCACTGTAGTTCAATCAGTATGGTTGCAGTGGTAGTCGGCAGCACATCGGGTTAGACACTCTGTTTGTTCAAAAACATTCGACACGTTACGCTCTAGACAGTTGACAGGTTCACATGGACGCTTCACGTGTTTCATGTTTTTACTCGGGTTACCAGATTCACAATGGATGTTTTACGTCTGAACTTCTTTCTAATCCAGTGCAGATAAATTCCCAGTTTCGTGAATGCACGCGTACTTCCCAATTGAGCAATTGCCCCCAGTATAGTAGCCGGATATTTCAAACCTTTGTACAGATCTGCAAAACATCGGCCCAGATGTATTTGCATTTCTAGTTCGAGTCTCAATGAATTTGTTGTGCTACAACATTCTGAGACTTGTGAATTTGCTTCCATCTAACAGCGGTATCCAATCTGGTTGTCAACGTGATGTATTCAAATAGTCAGTGACTGAAACAATACTATTGTATGGAAAAGAGCCAAAAGGATACGATCAGGCCGATATGACACACGTACTCAGATTAGGGAGAGAGGACGTTCTCCATGACTCTAGGTATATGCCTGTAGCATTCTCTATGGCTCTTCTGTTATACCTCGCGTGACAATGACTAGAGGCAGTTGTTGGCAAAACGGGCCTGTGCCAAATCCACACTTCTATGTGGTTAAACAAACGGGCGTTGGCCTGTCCGAAAGTACGCCTCGCTTGTATCAGTATGCAAACTGTGTGAAGTATTGGCTTGATATTACGTCAGGTCCGTCTAACAAACGACCGTAAAACGTGGACGATAGCACGTAGCCCGTCAATGACTTAGTTTCACTAGGAGTAAGGGATGCAAGCAAACGAGAACGATGTTCGAAACTTTCACTTTGAAGTTAACAGTAAACAAGTCCCTGAATAAGACAATGCGTACGTACACGGCACCCAATCCGGCCAGAAGGCATGATCAGAGAACAAGCAGATACTGCACAGGTTACACACATCTGTGTTGTTAACAAAAGTATGTTGTAGATAAACCTTCATTTGATACAAGCTTACCATTTTGTGTGTGATTCGCGGTCGATCGACCAGACACCGAAAGACCTTGTTGGCGACCACTTTGTGACGATGGCTGCAGATGACGTTGTTGTTGCTGCTGTTGCTGTTGTCTGAGTGTCAGAGCCAGTTCATAAGGAGGAGGTGGACGACTGGATTTCCAAGCGACGCCTAGAATCCGGAAAACAAGTGAATAGGGACGGAGTTAAATGATATGCAAAACAGGAAGTACATGTGACTAGAGTTCAGCAGATATACTGCACCAACGTGACCGTGTACCAGCCAATTGTATTGTGCTAGTGAATCCTCCACGCACCCACAGTAAACCAGTCACCAGAAGACGTTGGGTATATTGAGAGCAAGTGAGCCCACCTTTTAAACTAACGCGGTTTACTCTTTCATTTCAGTTTTCCCGGGATACAACGAGTTCATTCAACAATCGTTCTGGTTACCTTACATTCACCACATTTGTGATCCGTGCTTATTGTTTTGCAACTGCTATTTACGTATATACATAATATACAATATATATAATTATATTATATTATATATTATATACATATAATAACTAATCACATCATACCTTGCTGGCTGATTTGATGAGTAGACGTCTGCCGGTAGAGTTGAGAAGGCACTCCAAGAGGATTCATGTTGGCTGATGGGTAATGATAGGTTTCATCCGGCTGAGAACCGCAGCGTAGCTGATGCGGTCGAACGTTGGTTGGCTGAACTGGTTTGGTTGGTTGCACCGACCCGTTCAACGTGAATTGGTTGAGTGCAGGTGCAATCGTAGCAACCGGTTTTTGGCCAGTCGGTTTAGACTGGTTTACGAGTGGAATACGGTGAGTGACTGAAAGCACGTGAGTAATTGGTACCTGGGCCTGTACAGGCTGATTGTGTACAGCATACGTAACCCGGTCGGCCGAAGTCCGGGGAGATTGGACGATACGGAGTTGCGGGGCCGACTGTGTAAAAGAGAGAGAGAGAAACAGAACGCGAGCGATTTAAATTGGCAAGTGCGAAAAGTGGAATTAGTTACGATGTGGTGATACTGTTAGCTGACCGGGAAACTACCAAGCAGCTCACACCGAGAGGAAACCACACATTGTCAAATATTCGAGTGAAGAACACCGAACCGTCAAGCATCGTTGAAATACAACTTGTATGGTTTGAGTATAGTCTATCGCTCACGAAATACACAATAATACACGGTTGCAAATAAAACCCTAATTTTTACAGGTCAAGTGAAGGTCATATGAACTCAAGTGAAGCTATGAGCCACGACATGCTCAGACGATTAATCACGTGGTTGGGTAATCTGCGGTCGAAGTGAGATGTGTGAATTTACTCGAGAGCGCCTGTGATCACAGGTATCTTGAAAGACAAGTTCGGTCTCTCTGATCACACTACCACGATCAAATCTCGTGTTTGACTCACTCGATTCAGTGGCATCAAGGAGCCCTGGGCTGGCAACATTCGCACAATACACCTTCGACTACGTATGATGTCACCACAGAGATAAATGACGCGACCCTGTCTTGAGCGCTCGCCTAATCGCGGCAAGTGAGTAATTATCAATCCAATCCGTTTGTGTGAGTCGGAATTGCGGTTACGTTATTCATTTGGGTAAATTATAAGGCCGAGGCAAATGAGTGTCTAGCCTAACGGTATACATTGGAGAACAAGCCTGTGCATTATGTTAGCGAACGAAGAAAACATGACCACAAGTGAAGAGTTTTATCAGGAAAATAACTATCACGCTTTAAATTCATATGCTAATTTAAACGGATACTAATTACAGCATCCATTTGCATCATGAGTAAATAATGCACGATCATTGACACAAGTTCTTTGACCTCATGTGTGACAGTATTTTTTCGTTGGTTGCGCAATCTGTTCCCGGACCCATCTGTGCTTGTAGATGGCGCTCAGGTCAGGCAGGGTGATGTGAGGTGTTCCATATTCACATATGTATTGGTAACTGTTGGATTTAGTGGACTGGTACATCAGCTGTTTCATCGATGATGCCGGCATTATTCGACGTCCACAATCAATGAAGAGAGCCGTCAGGCGGATCGCACCCTCATCCAGCAAGGTTTAGAGCAAAAGCTAACGACGCCACATAACCTGGTAGCCTCCATCTTCCACTTAGTCTTTAGCTACTCCGAACAATGGTAGATGAAGAGACAGACCATCACTTGGTAACTCAGCAATAAGTTTAATTCAGTTTTATCGACGAAAAACTCATGGTTCAAACTCGGCATTTTGGATAAGGTTGTTCCACTACCATACAGTAATATTCACCAACTCCAGGATAGGACTGGTGGCTAGGCATCACAATCTTAGAACGACAGCTAACACAGGGCAGTGTCTCTGCGGCACTCAAATGATGCCGGCGTGGACCTCCTACCTGGTGAAAGACTGACTGATCTTGATTATGCTGACGATAAGGTGTTGCTGGTTGACAACTTTCAAGCAGCACAAATAATGCTGGACGCTATTTCGCGTTCTGCTAAGTACTTCGGAATGCGCTTTGCAGCCTCAAAATGCAAAGTGCTTCTGCAAGATTGTTGTGATCACGTAGATTTAATGTTAGATAATGAAGTCATGGAGATTGTTGACCGGTTTGTATACCTGGGAAGCTGCATCAGTGGTGGCGTCGGAGGTGTAGGGAATGAAATAGAAGCGCGTATTTCCAAGGCTAGGGCGGTGTTCGCTAATCTAAGACACCTATGGCGACAGAGAGGTATTTCCCTAAAGCTTAAGGGTCGTGTATATCAAACAACAGTGAGGGCTGTATTACTTTACGGCAGCGAAACCTGGCCACTCAGGGTAGAGGACGTGAACCGTCTCCAGGTATTTGACCACCGATGTCTGCGTTCAATCGCTCGTATCGGGTGGCACCAGCGAGTAAGCAACGAGGAGGTTAGGAAGCGGGTGTTTGGCACTGATTGTCAAACGAGTTCTCTTGTTCAGTCGCTACATTTGCACAGACTTAGATGGTTGGGTCATGTACTAAGGATGCCAGCTAGTCGTTTGCCACACCGAGCACTGTTTGCGGACGCTGCGGCCGACTGGCGCAAGGTGGACAGATGATGACCTGGCGTAGACAAATGAAATCGTTCACGAAGGGGTTGGCCACTGTAGGTCGGGTTCGTCTCCCGGGCTGGGGCCCTCGCGACTCACAGAGTCGGTGGCTTGAGACGTTAGGTGAGATGGCGGCTAATCGAGCTCAGTGGCGTGAATGCTGTCGTTGTTTGGCCGAGTTGTCTGTGAAGTGAGTGCACTTTATGATGCGGGGCAGTGAAAGCCGTAAGGAAGCTGTCTTGCTGATGACGCCTTACTTTCACTTACAGCTCGGTTGTTTGTTTGCAAGGTGTAGGCACCTTGATGTTGTATGTTTGAATATAGACGTAGCTATTTTTAGTAGTTAGGTCCACTTCCCTCCCCTCCTCTGTTTTCTTCTTTCTTCCTATATAAGTTTCTTTCTTTTTCTTTGTTCTTCGTGGTTTTGTGGCAGTCAAGCATCAGTGTGAACCACTGATGTATTGCTGTCTATGATGATGATGATGATGATGATGATGATGATGATGATGATGACAGGACAGTGTCAAAAGGTAGACTGTGGGGATATAGTACTATTCCGTTTGGGCTACTATGATGCTAAGCAGTAATCATCACAATTTCGAGGTTTGTGAGCTGCGCACGAAGGTAGCATAAAATGGGCTACTGTTGATCCTAGCCGTAGTCCACGAAATGGCAGGATAATATGTAAATAAAAATGAAAAGAAAAACAAAGCAAAAAAGGTAATCCGTGAGGAAGTCAACAGGCCTACGGATATAGGCTCCACGTTGACAGCGGTACCCTACCGTGTCAGGGAGAATTTCTGACAAGCAGAGTGAATAGTCGCGAACCCCCCAATCTAGTGGGCGGAACCTTCTGGTTTTATTTAGCTAGACAGTCAAAGCTCACACTGCTTGTGACCAGGGAATCGCCTGGCTACCTCGTGGTTTCTTTCGAAAGTTAGCCGCAACGGCAACAGCAGCAGTAGTAATAGTAGCGGCAGTAGTAGCAGCAGCGACAAACAAGGAGTAGTGCGGCAGTCGCTCTGTAGGTATACGGAGTAAATGACGCCACCAGCACAGGGTATGCATTTTCATTACCCCGGCTAGCGGTCGCGAACTTGCACATTTCTCAAATACAAACAGACGGATTGTTTCGCGTTGCTTACTTGGCACAAAGCAAACTGACGAGGATGACGACGGTCGAATACCGAGAGTATATAGAAATCTTCCGAACGAATGGGCCAGAAATCCCTTCCATAAAGCAAAATTGAGTACACACACTCGCACTGTAAACCTTGCGTTTGGTCGACAAACAGACGCCTTTGCGACGTCATAACTGACGAGGGTAGGCAGGATACACCGTTAGAAACAACAAAAAGCTGATGGAATGCCACCAACCAAGTAGGTGAAGTGACCAACGGTATCTAGTGGCCTGCTTACAATAGCAAAGACAAGGGGTCAGTGCCTATCCAACATTGTAACACCTTATAATTTGGGGGTGCGAAGTGCACACCATAGAAACCACCCACATCATTCAACCGATTTATCAGGATACGCATATTCTCATCAGGAGAGGTAAACAAAACGATGTCGTTCGTATACACAGTATCAGTCAGCTTACTACCTATCAGAGGCTCCGCTCCAAGTGTTCCTGCCAGAATATCATTACATAACTGACAAGAGAAACAATATCAGTCGTCCTTGTCGAACGCCAGAGACAACCGTCCATAAATATGCATTCTACACTCAGAGTAGGCACACGACTTCAAAAAGTTGATGCATTTCGCTGGAACTCTTCGGCAATGTAAGTAGCTCTAGAAAAAATGCCAGGCAACTGAAGTAAGAGCATTATTTAGATCCAAAAATACCACGACCGTTGGCTTAGAACAGGTGCTGATACTCCGATGCCTGTCGCGACTAGTCTAGAAACCTGCTTGTTCTTTTCGTAACTGATTGCTTCTTTGATTCAGAAGCCGCCACATCATGAAACCTTTGAGCATTTCGGATGTAACAGAGACAAGACTGATACCTCTATGGTTGCCACATTATGTTCTAACACATTTTCTTTGAAGACAAAGGACTGTTGATAAACTCAATCAAAAGACAAATTTTCAGTCTATTATATGGAAAAATGAGTGTGGTCAGTTCCAACAACAATTTCGTACCACGATCCTCGCAAAGGGGTAGAGAAAGAAGGTCCGGACCTAGAGCTCCAAAGCCACTTAGATTTCAGCAACACGATGATTGGGCGGGCACACTATCTCCATTGTCTACAACTGAATGAGCCAACTCAGGCTAACTGAATCGTTCTTCAAAGAGTCCAATCCATATTTGAAGCTGAGCGTTCTATTTCACATATAGCTATAATAACACGGTCAGTGCAACCACGAAGGGTGGAAAACGGCGTCAAACTACTCTCCGATGAAGATGTTTTTTTTTGTTCTCTCCATCTCTTTAGCCCCGCATGGCCAAATAAATTTGTTGTTGCTTACGTTGACTCTTCGTAGATTTGAGTTCCAGCCCAAGGCCGCCTTTGTCGTATTCGGAGTGAGGGGGAGGGGGGGAATCAGTCAAAATTTGCTGGTAAATTCTGATGAAACAGGATAAATCCACCCACGTAGTATCCGCGCTGCTCCTTTAGAAAGAAATTCTTCACAACAGGCTCGCATGGCTGTTGAGATTAGCAGCTGACGTTTATTTGAATTATTCCAGCGGCTTGATCGTCAGTAGTGTTTATCAATCATTCCGTGCATTGTCGTCATCTAAATTTCAAACGAACATTTCTTATTTGCGAGCGGAGGCTCTCTGAGCAAACTAATGATATGAAGTAGGAACAAAAAAAAGTACGGTCTGAGTCAAAGTGATTACTTCAACATGTACGACAATCTTTACTAAAGTGGTACTACTGGCAGCTGACGGTGATACGCTCAATGTGTTCAAGCCAGGGTTCTATAGGGTGGTTTCCATATGACGCATTGCCACCTTTTGTGCTGAGATGTACAACCAAATATGTAATATTCATGATACGAGCATAATCGTAATAGTCGATCGCTATTGTCAGTACATCGCGCCAGAATTCCAAACATACCACCAAACCACTTCTCTTCTAGAATACATGGACGAAATTGTGGTATGTACAAGTATGACCGACTGTTTAGTTTGTCTTAGAAGATGTGCTTAATAGCATCTGAACGACTGTCCGTAGAGAAATGCGCAGATATAACAAACAAAAAACGTTTCTCTGATATGTGTCGGCAGATTTTGACCGGAGCATTGAGAATGATGGAACGCAAATGACCGTTCAATAGAATCTAATCGAACATACTTGGCTCTATATTGGAGCTCAGTACGATCCTCAATTCAACATAGCCAAAAGATTCGATTCCATCTTCATCATAGACTCTAACAGAGAAACTTTTATCCATAGCGCTATCCAAGGGCGCACTCACGTATAGGATAACGTTAGGGTCATAAATGCCTGTTTCGGAGGTACAGCAATACCGGACTCGAAAGAATACTAACCAGATCAGCTTGCTAATCTATTTGTTGAAGAGTGCGGATAGTAAAGGCGCCCAGTTTTACTAGTTGTCCTGGTTTGAAGAGATCAGAAACAGAAGTAAAGGAAATGAAAGTGAATATGAATGGACTGGCTTATAGAAGTATCATCACCATCGAAGCAACCGTAGCTCTTGATACCTTCAGGTAGTTTACACTGTGGAAACAGAGTGGTTTGAGGAACCTCATTCGAAGCCTCTGTCTCAGCAACCCGACCTTTGAGGCAACAGGAAGCAGAGTTTCTTTGAGGGACTCCACCTAGATCCAAGAACTCAAAGGTCAGACTCATTTGACAATGAAGGACTGGCCCAGTCCGAAAGATCAGTTCGTAAGACATTGATGTCCGAGTTAGATTGCTACTAAGCCTAGTGGATGTATTCAAAACTACATCAGACTTCTGGGGAGTACTTTGATTTTCCAGGTCATACTGGGCAATACGCCGGGGATCACGGTCAACCATTGAACGACTGGAGTACGCTTTGTTTGGGGGCCGACTTTTTAAACCCTCCTCCCTATACAGAAGACTATAGTGCTGTAACAAAAAACGATTCTACGATATACTCACAGAAGTTCTCCCCACTACCCAAACACTCCTACGCAGTCAGTGGTATGACATGCAACCCACAGAGTATATATGATTTTCTTCTGGTTGACCTCCTTCGGCCTGTCTGACACAGTTGCATCCAAAATGGTCAAAATCTTGGTCAGCATAGCATTCCGAACCAACGCAACACGTAAAACCAGCCACCAGAAAAAACCACTACGCATAGGGTCAACCTCCAAAAGATAGAATGCCACGAAGGAAACGAATGACATATAAACGTAGATAGAGCGCTGGATAGTCTCATCGCCATGGTAAAATCAGCATGTGCTGATCGTAAGACTCAGTATTCACGTTCCCTACGCTGAGTCACAGTATCACTGAAATACTGACCACATTCTGTATCATTCACATGATCAGAGTCAAGTCAGGCGAATGGGAAACTCGTCTGTTAGTATCTATGCCACGATAAATGGCTGTCAGTTTTGACTAACACGAATTTGTTCTGAGAGGGTAATGGTGGGCGGAAAACTGCCACAGGTTGTGCAGCGTCGCCCCGGATGCGGATGAATTCACTCCGATAGTTCTCGGAGCCAACTAATCCTCTCTTTCGTAGGTGCCTACTTCAGCCCGCCTAACGTACGCTGACAACCTTTTTGTCTATCTTCAAAACTCCTGAGATTCAACGTCCGGATAGTTCCACTCTTCCACATCCCGGTGACTCGTCAGCTGTGGACGACAGTTTCCGACCCTAACAAGTAGATACTGACAGCAAGGTTGCGCGTCTGAACGATTCAAACCAGGACAGATGAGGGGTGCGGAACGAAGTTACTCGGAGATACTGAGGCTCGGTCAATGCCTGGGAACATGAAACTGGGTCGTTTGACCAATGCATGCTGAGTGCACAACGGCAATAGGGCTGTGCGATAAACCTACTTAGAGAAGACTCCGTCCAATGTTCCAACCATGGTTATATACCATTCGTTTCCAGTTTGGAAACTTCAGTTTTTGTCCCCATGCACAACTCTCTAGCACGGATCGCAGCAATCTACAGCCATACGCGTTCCACCTTATGGAACACAATGGAATACCAAAGGGTTGTTCCAATCAAACTGGTCTTGCACACATGCTTAACGGTAGCAGACAACTGATGATCAAGTGGGGTCGGCGCGCGGAAGTATTACCAATTACGTTCAGTAACTGGCCAGCTATGAAGCAGTAGCGCATACAGATAAATAGGGCGGCATAAAACAAACCTGAATTCGTCCTACCGATGTGAACGATGTCTTGTAGATGTCTGTAGCGCACGACATATGTGACAAAAGCTAGGAACGTTCAGCTCTTACTTGATACAGGCGATACACAAGAGAATGCACAGAAGGATTTAAACGTGGACAATTTGGCCACTGAAACGATAAAACGTGATAGTAGACAAATGCCAGTGGTTCGGTGGCGTCCTGTTTAGCACGACGGCGACGCGCGGCCGGTGACTGAGGGTACAGGTTCCGGAATCGGCATTTCATCACCACACTATTCGTAAAACTCACAACAGTCCAAGGTTAATTTTTAGAAGTAACTTCCAAAAATGCGTGTTGCTTTGTGCTTCAAACTCGAAATGGGTCAGTGATAAAATGGTAAGAAAGATTGCGGGTTTGGGCGAAAATTATTTCGACTGATCTTGTTTGGGTTTGAACAGTCTGACAATAGTCCGCATTCCACACGGAACCCAGCATGACACACAACAGCAAACTCCTTTTGATATAAGTCGAAAACTTGACTTTCACTTTGTTCTCACTCAATATAGCAAATATAAGTGACTAGGAGAGAATGTAGAAGAGACGGAGGGTCCATACACGTGTAAAGGCTATTCAGAGGTGAACTGATTATCTTTAACCCTACAGCTAAAATGTAGACTGATCTGTTACCGGCATTAGGTGAGACGAATGGATGGGTTTGACAAATAGATAACGCCACGTCGTATACGTGGCGCATATTCCGGTAAATGGTTAGCCCACGTGATGCTAAATCAACAGCTGAGCTGTTGCGCTTACCTGCCACGAACCAGACTGGACACCTGCGAGAGTAATTGAGACATCCAGCGGTTTAAATTTGCAATGTAAACAGGTTGGAATAGTTTATTGCATGAAACAAGTTAAAAGATAAGTTTCAGCTTTTACACCTCAAAGTGTTCGCTGGCAAGTGACTTACGGGATCACATGCGGGATAGATATTGCCAGGTTGCCAAACCTACACAGGAACGATAGCGACATCCGCGCTTGAACTCGCGACCACGTGATTGACAGTTGGGCGCTATTATCACTGAACTGTCACGGACTCACGTGAAATACAGTGCAATGACAGTATAAAAATGATCTAGTCCTTGGTCTGTAGAATGGCAATAGCACACTCGTTGGTGGTAATGCGGCTTAATGAAGATTCAAACTGACGTTTTCAGAGCAAAATGTGTCGGCCAAAGTTGTGGTCTATTGAACGATGGCGTTCAGTAAAGTGAAGTGTGTGAGCACACAAACACATGTGGGCAGGTCATTGAGAAAAAAAAACGACCAACTTACTGGACTAGTACAACCAACGCTACTTATCATAGGGTGATGAAACGCACAATGTCTGTTACTGCTGTGGTTAGCAGTGATCGGGGCGCGCTGAGCTGATACGATCTGATGGTTGTGATAATTGATTGCGGCTCGCTGGGCGGTCGCAGCAGTTCCACAACGCCCCGCTACGCTTGGACCGATGCGTTGGGGCATGGGGATTAGATTGTCCAACAGCAGACTCTTACTACCCATCAACGTGAACATTGTAGGTACCTTGTTGCTGTTGCGGCTGTTGCTGATGGTGGTGTTGGTGATAGACATGCCGATGATGGTGAGGATTTGAACAAGCCATGGAACTAGCGGATGGGCATTGGCTGGATGCAAGGGAGAAGGAGGAGGAGGAACTATGCTGAATCGGGCGAGAGATCACAACCGCGGCTGGGTGTGACCATGCTTGTGTGTGCGGAGGCGGATGGTGCTGATATTGTAACGGACCCAGGCCAACACCTGCATGCGGTCCGGCCGGAGGTGCGATAAACACAAATGGAGCGGTTGTGCTGGTCGGATTAACTGTGGGAAAAGTGAATGCAGGAATACGGTGATGCGAGCGTTTGTGACCCTCACTTAAGGCCAATAGTTTACGCGCATCCTCTAAAGATTGAGCACCGAGAATGGGGCGCGTCAGCTGTGTCGTGCTCGACGAGACGGTGGCGATGATCGTACTACAGGCTGGGACGGTTGATGTGGCACCAGTGGCAGGGATAGGTTTTTCTAAGACGACGGAGCCCGTTGTAGTAGGAGTTATTTTGGTTGGAGACTTTAGTTCTAGAACATTACAGGAACAAGAGCAGCACGTAAGAGTCATGGAAGAACTGGGAAAAACAAATAAAAAATGGGCGTTTTGGACATTGACAGATTGATTCAGAGAGTGGTTCACATGGAGTTGTTACCATTCGCAAATCGGGACCAGAAGCAGGAGAGCAACCGCTGAACACGGAAAGCAGGCTGGTAAATTTAAACTTTGTCAGGAAAAAAATCTCTATATTCCACATATGAAGCAGATTGCGGATAAGTGTGAACAACCTGATAAACATGACGTGGAACTCGAGAGCACTGCTTCAGTCCCTGTAAGTGTGCACAAAAAATCAATAAAAAATTAGCGAGTTTCACACCAAACAAAAGGTCAGATTGATTAACACACGTAGAAGGAGATGGGAGCAGAGTTAAGTGATAATGTTCTTGAAATTGTGATTGAGCAGTCGATAAATCCAACCACAACTACCTCGACTACTTCCACCAATTACGTTGACGAAGCCGTCAATAATCAGCTCCAAAAAAAGTGCATCGTACACACGACAATACATAACTTGGGAGATGGAGAAAGTGTGGACAAATGTCCATCAACCAAACAAAAAACCGCATTCAAAGTTCGAAAAACATGAAAGACACCTTTGCCTGGGATGGTCGAAGTGCCGGCAGATGAGGTCGAGTCTTCGGATCCAGGACAGGGCACTGAGCCGTTCGATTTAGTTTCTTTTGGACCCGGCTCCAAGCGCGCAGAAAGCTGACTCAATGATTCTGGATCTCGGTTGACGCACAAGTTGGCCAAATACGTTCGAACCCGTAAGGTGACCAACCAGGCTTCGTAGAGTTTTTTGGCGTTCACAGAAACGGATGAAGATCCGAAACCAAAGGTGCTACCGCCGCTACGTCGTCGACCGCCCATCGACGAGGAGAAACCCAAAAGTGGACTACTGGCAGCACCAACTGCTGCGGCAGCCGTCAGGATGGAATTGGCACCTCCAGTACTCAAAGTGGGACGCTTAGATTGAGAAGCAGCTGTGAGCGAGTACAATGAAGAGAGAAAGAAAAGACAAGGTGAATATAGTAAAACGGGTCGTGTCCATGGGGCAGCTTACAAAACATTCTGCTGCTTATCGGTCGATCATGTGCTTACCACTGGAAGTCGAACCGGAGCCGCGATTGCCTCCTATTGCAGTGACCCGATCTTCGTCGAGTACGTCACCACGCTTGTAGTCATCCAATAGCGCTGCGGCGTTCGCAGTCACTTCCCACCCGTTCACCGCGGCAGTCAATAATTTCTGAGATGTCGCAGCCGATTTGGTGCTGCCACCAGCCGCCCAAGCCCGAGTACGGCTACCGACAGAAGAACGACGGAGCAGACGCTGAGCAGCAACAATGTCGTAGTCCACATTACACATCCGGCATATAGCTCGAATCTTAGCAAGGAAAGAACGATTTTTGAAAAAGTAGACAATAGGAAGCTTCCTAGAAGTGCATGGAAACGATGATAACTTTGTCATATGATCATCTAATTCTAGCTAGACAGATCCTAGTTAGCAACCGTGACTAAAAGGTTGATCGTCAGTTATTTTTATCAAATTTTTATATCACAAGGCGTCTGCTGATGTGCAGCATACTGAGTTACTTTCGGAGGATCGGACATTGTCAGGTTGCCCAGACCTTCAAATGGACCCGAGTTAAACGAAAATTCAGTCAGTAATAATGTGATTACCGATAGCATTATTACACAGCAGCCTCAAATACATAAGTAATACGAACAAGGAACTAAACTGTATAGAAGCATTCAGGGACTGTAGGCAAATTAGGCAATTACAGTGTGATTGCAAATTGTAGGTTAATCTTCAACACTTAGAACAGGTGTCTTTCCATTAGCATCCATTTTTTTCGGGACATCCTGGAAGGCTGACCATAAAAAAAGCACTGGACCTCGATAAATTCCATCGAGGAACCAGAAGATGATAGTTCACTGATGTTGCCCACGAATTTTAACTCAGCCAAAACCAATATGGCCTGAGTGACTGTCGTTCGAAGATGTCAAGGTTGGGGCACACAGAGAAGCACGTGTATCATCGGTGAGTTCGAAGAGAAGAAATGGCTTAGGAAAGTGCAAAAGCCAAACGGCACCCTACAGGGGGGCATATGTTTTGTCGAAGATGGAAAGTGAGTAACAATCAGAACATACAGATCGCTTTATAGAAAAAAATAAAATAAACGTTCTATTCAACGTCGAGTTCTACATTCAGGTTTAACAGCTGTCCGTTACAATCCGAACGAGTCCAAGTTAACAAACAGATTGATGAACAGCCAAGTTGGAGACGCGATTATAGGTTCACAGGTTGATACAGAAGGGAAAAAGATATCTGCTTGTGCGTTCTTGCCTCTATGTTGGTCCAACACTCAGTAGAATATCACGACGCGATGGTGAAATATGATCGAAGTGTATAGCGGATGGATTGCAGACAACACGAGCGACCGAAAGAGTCATCACTGAACGAAATCGGGCCAACGAGCGAGAAATAACAAACGAAAATCCACAACAGATGGCGTTAGCCAAACACACACGGCGTTTGAATGGAAACATTGCAGCGTTGTGGATTGGAATCCCGGTTTGTGAACGCAAGCGCGTGAGTGGCGCGGACACGTGTGAATTGGACAATAAGGATCTTGCTTTAATGAACTACTTTTCACTACAGTATAGTTTGATTTTGCGTTGTATTACAGTTTTGTTGGGGGAGGTAGGTAGGAAAGTGTGATGGTGAAATACTACACAATAGATTTCGTATAATCTAGATGAGAAATGTAGACAGAGTATTTCTTTTCGAGAAGAAATATCAGGCTCAAGTTCCTCTTCTGCTAGAGTCCGACCTTGCTCTGACCGTAAGTCAAACTTCGGCCATGTGCTTGTGAGGTGGGCGTGTTTGTCGTCATGAAATTGATTTCACATTAACCAAGACGAATCACCATAACTCAACGTATGGCCACAATCACTTGTGAGCAATGCTCAGGTAGTTCGATCTTCTTAGTAGGAAACAGAATAACTGTTAACTTCTAGTAAAAATACTGCGATAGGCAAAGTTAGGGACACAGATTACATGTAACCACGGGACACATCAACAGCTGAAAAAGATTTTTCAACACATAACGTAAAACTGTCATTCCAACTTAGTCAAGAGGTACCCCTTTTACGATGTTGTAGATTGGAATTGGCAGGAGAATTGCTGCACATTTTATCGAGCGGATCCGATAACATGAACTCGTAAAATTATTCAAACGAACCCGCTGTGAAATAAATAGCAAAAGTTCACTTCCTAATCATGTGGATTGGAGTTCGACCCTCGGTTCGGAAAATAAAATGCAAACTGTTTGACTTCATTCGTACTAAATTTGGTGCGGATATCTTACATCATTGATGAAGTTCAACAAAAGTGAAAACTGAGTCAACCACTTAGCTTCGAAAGATAGTGATCGCAATCGTCTGTCTGTATATGATAATTGTTAGCAGCTGCGGGTGAGGTCGAATTTATAACAAGGAAAATTCCCAGATAGTCATCATGGCTATGATTTAGTCGACGTCAAGTTGCGTTTGGGATGGAGTGCTAGTCCGTAAATTTGGAAGATTGAAAACAAAACGAATAGATATTCGAGTTGGACTGCATGGTATGTAACCAAAGCGTAACTATCGATTATTACGTTTAACTACTCATGAGTAGCCGGATAGCTTACATAAATTATCAAAGTAGCACCGCCGCAGAGAGGAACAAAAGAACATAACTCCAGAAATTAAATGTTAGTACAAAAAAAGTATTGCGCTAGCAAGACGAGTGATACTACAATGGATACTTGAGAAACACGTAAAACTGGAACATATATGGTTGCCATCGTCTCCACCAGTTAACAGCTGCACTGAACACATCGACAATGAAACGGATTGTGACCATCAAAGGAGAAAACCACAACTCACGGTAACTGAGTCCTGTGCTTTGCATGCTGGTGAGTCGTTCACCCAATAGAGCACTATATAAATAGGTAGCTGACGGCAACAGTTAAGCAGCAGTTACTGATTGTGAAGATCTCAACATAGATGATGCCGACTATGGGTATATATGGGGTGGCAAGAAACATTTGTCAAACCAGCGCATGCCATCGAGAGTGCACTCGATTCAGTCTATCTATCAGGTTGTGGCCTGGAGTTTTCATCACAAGGACGCGGGAATAGAGAGGAGTGAATAAAAGGTAACCGTCCAAAGTAACCGGCTCAATATCGGAAATACAGGGAAATGGTGTGCAAGGGAGCTAAAGAGTAGCGCTGTCGATACGCCAGTGCGATTATATGGCGTTGTGACAAGTTCGGTATCACATATATCTACCTTGAAAGAGTCGTTAGTTTTTACCAAACAATCTGGATTGAATGCTATGCACACGCACACATATCAGCCTGATCCCTTCAAGATGATACCAGTTATGGAATGTTCAAGTAGAACGGCGAGTTGTACAGCGCAAGCCACTTGTGAGAACATGTGAGCATAGACAGCATCCAGCTACAATCACAGTGACGAGTTAATTCGGACAAGGATGTTGTCAGCAATTTTTATATGACTCCCAGGGTTAATGCAAACTTTAACAAGTCTCCGAATAATCCTTCCGTGTGTGCGTTTTGTAGAGAAATGTACCAAAAATGTTCCAAACAGACGGTCCAAACGATGGACAGCATCAGCGCAAATAAATCAAATTCTGTAAAATAATGATGAATATAATTTGAACATCATTGACATTTGATCACAGATTTTTGACTAATCCCTTTCGGTTAGAAGATTCTAACTGAATGCGAAAGTTTTGCGGAGACATGAGTGACGTTCGTTTCGGACCAATCAGAAGGACATTGGATACAAGACCGGATTCAGAAAGAGAGAGAGAGACAATCATACAAAGTTGATGCAGAATCAGATCAAGAAACTGCAAGCGCAGACCTAATTAACTGAGGCGCAAAGGAGTTACGCAACATACTGGTTGACGAATACAGCTCTCACTGAAAACCAGCACATATGAAACGGAATAAAGTATAAAACGCGGGCTGACCACACTCGGTAAGCCATGACAGAATGGACAGCTTGCCTAGGCGCAGTAAAATTCCAATGCACAAACTGACACATTGGGGATAAGATGGCGTCATTTTTATCGAAAAAAAAACTAGGAGAGAGCGACATAATCACTGTTTGCACCAATTACCTCTTTGGCCAACATACGCAATTTGACAAAATTGATGAGTCCGTCCGGGGTCTGAGATGGATTGCCCAAATGAATGAAGGTAAGGTCCTTAAGAACCAGTGGGAGGTAGGGAATCATTGGGGCAGATGCCTCACCACTGGTGACGAACAAATTGCGATATTGACAGAAATTTCGGGACGTATCCAGAACCATCTAGACAATCAGAGTTGGATAATGTGTGTAAAACATGACGGAAAACATGGATTAGAACGGGGCAAACTTGAACAAAAATGCACATACTAATCACAAGATGGCAATGATCTCAGTCGGCAGCAATCACTAGGACGAGTGGAGCGAAACAGTGCCCACGGAAACCAAATCATTCACATTTCAGTCACACATACGTGGAGGAGATTAGAAGAAGACATTTAGCTAATTCTAACTACCTAACTAAATACCTTGAAAAATTGGGTTCACCTCTCGGAGACAAATTCATTCTTAAAATTATCCGAAAAGTCGCAATGAAACGTCAGGGTGGCAGAAGGTCTAACTGACGAATCGCTTTTGCTGTGTATTAATGAGTCAGCTGATTAAATCTCATTGGGTCATGGATGGAGGTCTTCGAAGGTGTTACTATCAGACAGTACTGATTAGCGAAAGGAGACACCAATTTACAATAAGTATAAATGTATGACTGTCAAATTTTGTATGCAGCCTTAGCTTTAATAAAACCAACATCAACGAGAACTAAATTCAACGGAACGTACGCACACGGATACAGAACTAAGGTGGAGAGGCTGCATCGGTCAAATTTCCGCACATAACACATATGGCCGTGTTTCAAGTCTAAAAGCTATGTTCACCTTAATCGATCTGGTTAGATTTCCAGTCAACAGCTTGTCCAGAGAAAAAAAAATCGATTCCACAGTTCTCTCATTGTATGGCTCTTAGATGGATCAGTTCTACAAAAACCAGAAATCAAAGCTAACGTAACGATTAACATCTGACAGGGTGTCCAACAACGGACAGGACATGATCATGGATCAAGATTTAATTGCTTTTTACGCTTATAAGTTGAACCACACCGAGATTCGATTTGGGATTTCGTATTTGGTCACGTTTTCGCCCAGCTCATTCTACAGGGAAACATTAGACCAGAAATTTGTTCCGTTAGAACTCACAAGTAGTGCACGTTGCCGTCGTCCAGACCACAAGTTGAACACTGGCTCTGACACTTAGGTGGCGAGAACGTTGAGGACTGATACATTCAGTTCATATCAAGCGGGATGGAGTCATCAGATCGAAATACTCAAGCAAAATCACATGTGACTATTGGTAGGATGATCGCTTCGAAACCTGATGCACTGTCTAACCTGTTCAGTGAAAGCGATACACCTATGATCAGCCAGATCACAGTTATTGTTGGATACAATTTTGAGGAAAGATTGCGTGCTAATTCGAGACTATGAAGCAAACACAGTAGAAGAAAACGAGTATGCAGACGAAACGGAAAAAGACAAGGAGCAGGATGTAAAACGACAGTTTAAACTGCATGCAATTTTGGGTTTTTATCATTTTTAGCTTTTGTAAAGAATTGTGGATAATAACAGCTAAAGATGGACGCAACAATTATCACAGCAGCGTCCAGTTACTAACTGGAGCCTACTACCATATGCTTCAGTGCCTGTGGCCAACAGACACCCAAGTATAATTTGAATCTCAGCCGAGAAGAGCCAACAGAGGCCAACTTCTTCATACCTCTACACCAACATGAGCTGCTAACCTTTCTGTTCTTTCTCAAAACACGATAGAGTGGGCGCCGCGTAAGTATGCGTAAGATGCGTTGAGGTCACCTCGGTCGACTGAACGAATTCCTTTCACATAAAGATCGACTACTTACTTCCAACACAAGCCACTGTCGTGATCCTGCTACAGAAGATCACTGCTCCGGGAACAACAGTTGTCAAAAGCAGACAAATTGCGAACAAAATCGAGGTGACGGGTTCAATTCACTGTTGTAAAACAGTAGCAGGCGCACATCTGCGTTATATACATCACACCTTAGTGAGAGACAGATATCAAGCCAAAGCCAGAGGTGCTCCCGGTAAGCAAAGCTGAATCGGGCTCTAACGATACTTAAGGACACCTCTTCTTCAGTATCGCCATTAGCTATAGTAAAACTCTTAAGGTAAGTAAAACATTCAATCAAATTCAGGATGTCACTACCCAGAGCGAGTGCAGGCACAGGACCCTAGCACTGTCGAAGAAATCTTTTGCACTTAGACGGCGTAAGGAACATACGTCTGGTCAGGCTAACATCATATATCGACTTATCAAACGACGTTGTGACCACTTTTTCCCGTTGCATGAGACGTGAACCATTTTTGGGAAATGGAATTGCATATTCATAAGCATACAATCAAGTTGGTCGGTCCTGTTCAATTAAGATGCCGCGGAAAAGCCGAATAACTGTTGTTCAATTGGAGGTGTTCACCATGCAGACAGTGATGAAAAAAAATCGGATGCTAGCGAGAGAATCTCGCTAGAATTTATCACTTCTGATTACAATGACACTGAGGAAATAGACACTAGAATTGAGAAGGTTCATGCAAACGTGGCCAATCGTCTGCACTTAAGAGGAAAATGCTACACAAGAACACGTCTTGCTTAACAATTGTGAAACATGAACCCAGAGCACAGACGACCTCTCATTATCCGTATTCAGTGGAACAGCAGTATGGAAGAGGCTGGAGACGATATCAGATATACCCCATAACATAACTTTGATGTACTTCCAGCAGATTAGGATGTAATCTATTCCAAGTGAAAACCAACGTTTGATTGACCATGACCGACCGAACAAACTGAAAAAAAGACACTATCACGAGACTCGAAAGCCGGTTGGAAAACTGATGACCTTCGGACAAACTAACGTAGACACAGTGAAGAGAATAAACCAGATGTTTGTGATCTACATTGTCGATCGGATACGGTGTAACATTGACAAGTCGTACACGCCGACTACAATCAGATGGGATACGGATGAAAACGGAATTCAAAAAGGAAATCACGGGCATTTGCGAAAACTGTATGGAAATTGGCTGTGCCCTAGTCATACTTGGAGGTTTGGCATCAATTATATGTCAACGGCATACTGCAGCTTGAGAGGCAGACATTGGAAAAAACAGGCGGGGTTTCGACCTGGATGAAGATGCATTGATCAGGTGCGTTCCGAACAAGTATGTAAACATACCATCGATGATTTGTCCCCATAATTCAGGTTAGGATAGGGCTCACGATAAACTGTTCGGCAGTTTCAAAAGTCAAGACAGGCGTACATCAAGGTTGTCTAGAGTCGTAAGTTTTGTTCGGTTTTGTTGTAGACGACATAACAGAGGACTGACTGCAACATGCAAAAGATTCCGGGGCGGACCTCCTGTGTAGTGAGAAACTGACCGACAACAGGGTGTTGTTGTTCGACAGTTTGCAATTCGCACAGTTGATGGGCGTTACCTAGGGCTCTGACAAATACCACAGAGTGCGCTTTGCAACAATAAATCGTTTTTGATAGACGACTGTGAACGTGTGGATTTATGACCAAACCATGAAGCCATTGAGGTTGGTGATAAGTTCATTTTCTCAAGAAGCTGTGTCAACCGCGACGGCGGAATAAGAAATGAAAAAGAGGCTAGTGTGATAGTCGTTGGTCTAGGACACCTCTGGCGACAGAGTTGCATCCTTCTGAGATATAAGGGTGGCATATATAAGGCTACTGCGAGCGTTGTGTTACTTTACGGATGTGAAACTCAATCACTCAAGGTCATCATCATCATCATCATAAACAGCAAT
>LOND01000753.1:69750-87831 GCA_014220965.1 Paragonimus kellicotti | reverse complement strand
CAAGTCGTACACGCCGACTACAATCAGATGGGATACGGATGAAAACGGACGGGAGGGGGGTTGTACCCGGATATGTGTACTTCGTTACTCCCAACTCGGCTTATTCAGTTTACTGTTTGTCTAGCTGTACCAATAAATGACAAAGCGAATAACCCGCTACAACGCTTGTTCGGATCGACTTACATAACACACTGACAGTTCGTCTGGGACAGGCGGTCAAGCAACCAGCACAGACTTAGCTTGTGTTCATTCTGTAATATCAGGCAGTAAGTATGGTTATCTTGATGTTGAATATTAGAATTTAAGCACAGGGTTCGTGTGCACTAAATTCCACTCCATCCCAATTAGTAACTGATAAACTACGGTTTTTTCTCGTTTTCACACGGTTGTATGACAGTTAAGCAGCATTACGTGATTTACTAATGTCAATGATAACCATAAAATATGTAACTGTGAAACAAGTTCATATGAATTTTTTTTCCAGCGAATATTTGCAATACATCAGTGGTTCTCACTGATGCTTAATTGCCACATACTCAGAATGGACGACATAAATCATCCTCAGGCATTTAACCATTGATGCCTACGTTCGATTGCAATAATTGGGAGACACTTACGGGCGAGCAATGATGAGGTTTAGAAGTAGATATTTAGTAGTGAGAATCAAGTGAGTTCATTCGCCTAATCTTTAAGTGCACACAGACTAAGGTGGTTAGACCATGTTCTAGGAAAATCGGCCATTCGGCTTCCACATTGAACACTTATTGCGGATGCCACGCCTGACCACATTAAAATGCAAGGTGGACAGATGACGACTTAGCTTAGAATGATGAAGTCAGTTATCAGAGTTAGCCACTGTAGGTCAGGTTCGCCTCCTGTACCCAGGACTCGCGACTGATATACTCGGTGACTAGAAAAGCTAGGAGAAAGAATGACTAATTGGGCTCATTGCCGTGAATGTTGCCGTCGTTTGGTTGAACTGCCTGTAAACTAAGTACGATTAAGGACGCGGGGTAGTGAAAACCATTAGGAAGCTGTCTTGCAAATGATATCCTGTTTTTGTCTACAGTTCGAGTACTTGTTTGTCAGGTGTAGGCACTTTGGTATTGAATGTTTAGGCATATACAAGTGTGTTATATAGCAACTGAATCCCATCCCTCCCTTTTGCTTCCTAGTTAAGGCTTGTTTTGTTTCTCTCCATGGCTGTATGGCAGTCAAGCATGGGCGTGGACCGCTGATGTATTATAGCCAATGATGACGAACATGCGTGAAGATTATGCACCAACGATCTTACGCATTTTAGTGGCCAGCCCTGACATTACTGCGTAAACCGGTTAGGTTCGATGTAACAAGACCGTTGCACTTTTTTTTTTCTTGGACAGAAACGAATCCATATAAGTCCCTGTAGAGTGATTCATGTAATGTTCTGGGTCCCTTTGTAAGACAGGCACCTAGTCCAAATGGTGNCAGTACAGAAAATTCCAGATTACATACAGGAGGTAGATAAATATTTCAAATGCTAGTTGATTTAGGTAGACAAGCTTAGTTTAGAGTACTCTCTCAACTAAACGAAAATCTTCTGGGGAAAGCAAAAGGGTTTCTTCTTGAAAGGGAAAAATACTCGTGCAGCCTGATCGATGTAGCCGGTAAGGTAACTTCATAGGAACAGTCAATAAAGACATTAATGATAGTGGGGTTTTATTAAGACAGTTCTTAGGAGCGTAACACACTACCAATCCTCCAATAAGAGGTATAGCATCGAATGACCCGTATTCACTGTCTGTTAGGAAGAATACGTTGCCAAAAAAACATACTGATGAAGGGTTACGTTTGAACAGTCAAACAACAATAATTTGGTTAATTTCAAGTTGAACATCACGCACAATTGATCGCAGCTGTCGCATTCCCATAGACTTTCCAGTCAGCCTCTTTCGAAAAGAAGCACTAGACTCGAGTTTCGCTCTCATTAGAGCTCGTCAGTAGTGCATATCCTTGCCACTGCCGGGACTAGAACTCCGGCCACGCTTTCATGAGGCAACCGTGTTGACCACTGCGCCATTGACCTCACATTAGGCACGACCGAATTATCATATGTGAACGCTCAACCACTTTCGCTTGTGAGTAATGATCAGGTTGCCCGATCGTCTCGAGAGGAGACACAGTTACTGTCTGTTAACTCCAATCGATAACCCCGCGATTAGGACTTCCTAGACAGGTCGAAATCGCCACCAGCGGTTCGGATCAACGGATAAAAAACAGACCAAGTAGTCGGTATTACAACAGTGAGTATTTGTGGCAGTGCAACAAAAAATGATTCTGGGCGATATGGGATACCAACAGGCTGGTCAGATCTAAACAGTTGCCAAATAACGAGTGTTTGAACTCAAGAACACTCGATTAGGTTAGTTGGCAAGTCAAAGACTAGATTCTTGTTTCGAGTATGGATAAGATTTAATATGCTACAGGAGACTGGATCACGAGGCGTGCGACCGTCTGCGTAACTAGGAGAAACAATAAGCCGAAGCGAATGGTGTTATCATCAAGTCGACAGAGTCCCTTATACCAGACAGGCTAATACGTAGAGATTTGACGAATCACAGTATCCTGGACCTCCAGGTTGCGGGGTTGGAATCGTTTTCTGGAAAAGCAATACTAGTCCTAGATTTTGCATTATAGGCTTTTGAGCTAAATGATTTGATTGAGAATCGTAATCATTCTTGTCTAGGTCCGGGTGTACTAGCAATAGGTTAGCTCACAGACAACCATGGACACTTCAAACACCACCAATTCTATACTTTAGTGTAAACCGGGGCGATCTACCTGTAGAATACAGCCATGTTCCAACTAATTTAGTTTTAATATGCATCCCAATAACCAATAATTATTTTTCAGATATCACAAAATATAGGGAGAATCGGAGCAGCACTGCCCCAGTAGATCACAGTTCGCTACACCAAACCCCCGGTTTCAATCGTCCCTTGCTGCGGTTCGAATTACTATCCGAGCTTTCAACGTCAGTATTTTAAAACAGATAGATCAACATACCGCAATCGCCAGGAGATTAGAACGATTCGCCGTTGAAGTCTGCTATATTTCAGAGACTAGAATCTACAGCAGTAGTTAAAGTATCGAACAGGCAACATCCACACTGTTTATTCGATACTGGTTATACACTTCGGGTGACTCCACGGCCTGCCGTTACAGGATCAGGCTGGAGTAGGTATAGTCCTCAGCACGACGGCCGCAGCCGCATTGGTAGATTGGATTCTGTTAACAGTAGGATCTGTGCCTTCCGACCAATTGTAGACGCCAAAACCTCCAGAAATCTTAGTGTCTGCTTATGGTCTAAGTGAATGGATGTCAAGGGTACAGTTTACTAGGATCTAGTCGTTCTCCTTCGATCGACACAGAGTTTTGTCATCATCATCTAGACCGTATATACGAATACCCAGTTCGGCCACCGAGGTAACGCCAAATTTTGTTGAGACGGTAAGTTTGGGATGGTGTCACACCATTTCGATGCTGGTGGGTAGCTGATGTAAAATGAACGAGCCATTTTCAGTCAACACAAGTTTTAAACGGCGTGAGGAGGGAAATCCGCAGGAAACGCAAATACAGCCTGACAATGGATTGTGAGATTTGCCTAACTGGTGAAGTCATTAAAATGTAAACCGCTTTTGTCGTAAGTAGTATTGACAAGCTTCTGAAGCTTATGAATTCCACTGGCTCTGGAGGTCCATCTGTCAGTGAGACCATCGGTAAGGCAGACGATACTCATTCATACTAAGAGCCAAGTTGGCTAGCTTCCCGACTTTAGTGCAATAGCATCACAAGCTTGCAATGCAATGTCACGGTAGGGGGAGTTAGAACCAGCTACAAAAGCTAAGCTTCGCTATTGTAAATTGGCTGGTGCTGTTGGTCCAGATGATCTCGTGCAGGCACTTTTCAAAGAAGATGGTGAGGCATTAATAAACGCCTGAGTTCAGTAAGTTGGATTACTGTGGACGACCGAGAATGTTCCAATATGCTGAGATCACTCGATAATGGCTCCCATATTCAAAAAGGAAATCACGGGCATTTGCGAAAACTGTATGGAAATTGGCTGTGCCCTAGTCATACTTGGAGGTTTGGCATCAATTATATGTCAACGGCATACTGCAGCTTGAGAGGCAGACATTGGAAAAAACAGGCGGGGTTTCGACCTGGATGAAGATGCATTGATCAGGTGCGTTCCGAACAAGTATGTAAACATACCATCGATGATTTGTCCCCATAATTCAGGTTAGGATAGGGCTCACGATAAACTGTTCGGCAGTTTCAAAGTCAAGAGACAGGCGTACATCAAGGTTGTCTAGAGTCGTAAGTTTTGTTCGGTTTTGTTGTAGACGACATAACAGAGGACTGACTGCAACATGCAAAAGATTCCGGGGCGGACCTCCTGTGTAGTGAGAAACTGACCGACAACAGGGTGTTGTTGTTCGACAGTTTGCAATTCGCACAGTTGATGGGCGTTACCTAGGGCTCTGACAAATACCACAGAGTGCGCTTTGCAACAATAAATCGTTTTTGATAGACGACTGTGAACGTGTGGATTTATGACCAAACCATGAAGCCATTGAGGTTGGTGATAAGTTCATTTTCTCAAGAAGCTGTGTCAACCGCGACGGCGGAATAAGAAATGAAAAAGAGGCTAGTGTGATAGTCGTTGGTCTAGGACACCTCTGGCGACAGAGTTGCATCCTTCTGAGATATAAGGGTGGCATATATAAGGCTACTGCGAGCGTTGTGTTACTTTACGGATGTGAAACTCAATCACTCAAGGGTCATCATCATCATCATCATAAACAGCAATACATCAGTGGTTCTCACTGATGCTTAATTGCCACATACTCAGAATGGACGACATAAATCATCCTCAGGCATTTAACCATTGATGCCTACGTTCGATTGCAATAATTGGGAGACACTTACGGGCGAGCAATGATGAGGTTTAGAAGTAGATATTTAGTAGTGAGAATCAAGTGAGTTCATTCGCCTAATCTTTAAGTGCACACAGACTAAGGTGGTTAGACCATGTTCTAGGAAAATCGGCCATTCGGCTTCCACATTGAACACTTATTGCGGATGCCACGCCTGACCACATTAAAATGCAAGGTGGACAGATGACGACTTAGCTTAGAATGATGAAGTCAGTTATCAGAGTTAGCCACTGTAGGTCAGGTTCGCCTCCTGTACCCAGGACTCGCGACTGATATACTCGGTGACTAGAAAAGCTAGGAGAAAGAATGACTAATTGGGCTCATTGCCGTGAATGTTGCCGTCGTTTGGTTGAACTGCCTGTAAACTAAGTACGATTAAGGACGCGGGGTAGTGAAAACCATTAGGAAGCTGTCTTGCAAATGATATCCTGTTTTTGTCTACAGTTCGAGTACTTGTTTGTCAGGTGTAGGCACTTTTGGTATTGAATGTTTAGGCATATACAAGTGTGTTATATAGCAACTGAATCCCATCCCTCCCTTTTGCTTCCTAGTTAAGGCTTGTTTTGTTTCTCTCCATGGCTGTATGGCAGTCAAGCATCGGCGTGGACCGCTGATGTATTATAGCCAATGATGACGAACATGCGTGAAGATTATGCACCAACGATCTTACGCATTTTAGTGGCCAGCCCTGACATTACTGCGTAAACCGGTTAGGTTCGATGTAACAAGACCGTTGCACTTTTTTTTTCTTGGACAGAAACGAATCCATATAAGTCCCTGTAGAGTGATTCATGTAATGTTCTGGGTCCCTTTGTAAGACAGGCACCTAGTCCAAATGGTGTTGTATCTTATAAACACGTTTCTCGAACGACTGTTTCTTCTCGAAGGGCATCGGAATATTTAACTCCAGAACATTGTGGGTTAAGAAGCGGTACGTGAGGAAGAACATAAGTTGACGTCATAGATTGTAGACTGAAATCCAGCGATGGAAAACGTAACACCTGGACATTCGGTGGAAATCTATTTCAAATTTTTAGAGAGTCAATCGGACCGGATGATTGATAATATAGTGAGGGATATTGCTGTGGTCGTCAGTTAGATGTACACAATTCGAAACAAGGTCGTAGGTATATTTGTAAAGAAGTTTTCGAGAAGACAGGCACATCCGGAACGTACAGAGAGAAATATGTACAGAACAGATCTGCTTGGAGAACAAAACCGTTATTAGCACATAACCACAATAAGCGCTTGAACAAAGATGTAACTTGTGATCAATCAATGTAATAGCCATCTCTGATCAGGCAGAAATAGACGGAGTTAAGGTTAGGTTTGAAGTAAATGAAGATAGTCTTCAGTCGACGGCATCAAATACACTGCGAAATCCAGAATAGCAGCTAGCTTAGTGTTTCAACGCACAGAAGAAACTGAATGAAACGGGAAAGCTAACGAGTCTGAGGTGGTTGACTGTTGTTTATCAATTCAGTTCAAAAGGAAGACAACAGGATGAAATTTCGAAACTTATTTTCTAGGAGCAGATGTAATGAGAAAACCTCCAACTGGCAACACGGCGGGTGGAACTGTAGACGAAGCAGACCGGCATAAAGTGCGGGCTTGGCAGCGAGCATCTGGATCGATCGAACATTGGAGACATTCAAACAGTCAGGCAAGACAGAGCAACAAATGAAACTGAACCGGATGAACGAGAGAGAAACCCAGACAGACGGAGAACACAGAAACAGCTGACCCGCAAACTTCAAGTCAAATGGGGTACTAATTAATCATCATAGTCCTACCATCATTTCGTCAGCGCTTGTCGCGGATCGTCGATCCGACTGCATACATACTGCACAACATATAAACAACTGCACTAGCAGGATAGTGATGAGGGAGGTCAGAGTGAAAGCGTCATGCATGAGGGATGTACGTGGATGGGTAAACTGAGTGCAATATATCCTTAGACAGCCAGCTACAACAGTTAAGTCGCACTCGCGCCTAACTGGTAAAAACGTGTTAGCGTGCGGGTAGTGTACAACTGTCTAGAATACAAGCAACCAGATGTGGACGTGTGAATCAAACAACGTGCACTCCCCAACGGTCACGTGAAACCTGTCTAATGTACAAATATTTTTCGACACCCGTTTTCGAACCAAAGCCGACCTTCATGACCGGTTTGGACCTCATCTGGACCTACATCAGAGAGAAAGCCTTGATAGTGGAGATAGGAACAAGCTTAACTTGGATTACGAACTGTCATTCACAGAGTGGTTGATTAAGTGAGCAAAGCGGCATGACTGGATTATATGCCTTATACATCTGCCACCACCGTCATCGTCCTCCTCCTCATAATAAAAGATAGCAATATACCACAATTTGATGCATAACCAAAAGAAGCAAAAGGTCATATCTACTGAGGTCGTAAGCGAGGGAAAGTAGTTAATAATATAGACCCCTATGTCTAACTAACATTAAGGTACGTGCAAGTTGAGAATGAGGGTAAGACAGCACTGTACCATTGCAGTTCTCACTTGCGCGCTTCATTAATCGTCTTTATTTTACAGACAAGTCAGTCGAGCGACGAAAACGGTCACATTACTGAACTCCATAAGTCATTACCTTCCCCATGTCTCCAATCAGAAAGAAGGTGAGTCATACGGCCTTCGGGCAGATGAACCGACGAGACCCATGGGTCCTAACCTCATAGTCGGTGATATCATTTACCATCATCAAGTCATTGATCGTTTACTGCCAATCGGATTTGGATTCGAGAAAGAGTGTACAGCGTGGTAAACGATGAGTTAGTAGTTTTAATCCACGGCCGAAACATCCATATCTATATGGTTCCAAGGTTTTCTTGAATAAACATTGATTGTAAGTGTGAAAAATCGTCCCCTAACCTTCCGGTTGTTTATCTGCTGATGCTATCTGACAAGAGTGACTGAACGAAGATAAAACTGACACATAACGGTCACGAATAACAACTGTAGGGTAATAGTACTCTAACTATGAAAGTACAAACTATTCGACAAAGACTGCATGGAGACAGTTAGCATCACATAACCAGCGTGAACCAGGTGTGAAAAGTACGTTTTCCTCGATCTCGGCTTGATGCAAGTTAACCTACGAGTACCCGCTTCCTGCTACCCATTGCTTAGGTGACCTTTGTTGACTGAGCGATTGTCATATGAACGTAGATGTGCCTAACCGCTCCGCTTGAGTAGATACCATACTCGAGCCCTGTATAAGCCTGGACAAAAAAGTGAACATGGCAATCAGTGTACATTTGTCTTAAAAAGAGGTATTTTTATTTATCCGATTTGATCCGTTCCCACTGAGAATACCTGCACTGGAATTTCTCTACGTGCTGCTAGAAAATCTGGGTGATGTGTTCTTGTCAATCTGTTGCCACACTCCTGAAAGCAACAAGCCCAGATGTAGAAACGTCTGAAGTTTTGTGTTTCTGAGAAAACTCTCATCGGGGTGAGTATGTTGTAAAGAACTGAGCTGTTATACAAAGCTGAATCAGTAGACCAGAACATAACCATCAAGAAATATTCTGTTGCTATGCCTGGACAATATTGTAAATTCAGACTATTGCTAGAAGTCGTTGTAGCTTGGAACACCGATGGTGTGAGCAAAAAAAATCGGCTGACTTTTTCCAGCTGGCTAAACAGTAGCTTGTGCATGGACTGAGTCATCGTCATCTTACATTGTGTTAACACATAGGCAATCACTTAATTTCATGCCGTTGAGTTACCACACGCATATTCTCCAGTGTAGCAGCTGAGATATAATATGGACTCATCAATTCACTTTCACATTCAAATCGGGCGTCAAATTTGTTGGTCTGTGTTGGAAAACAAAGTCCATGTAATCATTAGACGTCTAGAAATAAACAACATAACCAACAACAACAAGAATAAGTCACTTCGGTTATTTCGGGAGAGCTGGTATTTATGCATTACGAGCATCAAAGTACAGCGCATGGCAAGCGGGGACCAGCACGGTTAGGTGATCACAGTTATTCCCGTTCACGTTTTGCTAATCCGTGTAAATGCGACTCAAGTGAGCTGACAAAGATGTCCAAAATGGTGATGAAATACCCTAGTCCTATAGAGCGAGTTCCTGTTCCAATTTCCACGTTCTCTATCATTCGCAACAATTTCCTAATTACACGATCCACGAAAAAAGATTAGAACCAGAACATTTCACAACTGCCAAAAAGTTACTTTCCGGAAAATATAGAAGTGAAACTTCTCATGGACGGATGATCGTACAAACTATTCAAAGCACAATTGGAATCGGGACGTTGGGATGCGTTCAACAACTTTATTATGTAAAGTAATGTTTCCAAGCTAACAGCAGTGCCATTATTAGGTTTGATAACAAAACTTGTGAGGTTATTGACCGATACACATACTTGGAAGACTGTATGTTCAGTGATGGGAGAGGAAAGACGTGGAACTGGAGTCCATAAGACTAAGGTCAGAATAGTCCTTACTAGCTTCGGTTATTTCTGGCACCAAAAACATACATTGCTCAATGTTAAAGGTGAAGTCTATAAAACAATAATCAGCAAATGCATACCTTGTGGCTTCAAACCGCAGTTGGGGTTGTTAGACGTGTTAAGTTAGCTGAGCATCGATGCTTACATGCGTGTATCGGACAGATAGAAAAGCAACAGAGGCTAGGAAGCGGGTTTGTAGTTTTGCGGGTAGAACAAGATAACAAAACCAGATCCTAAAAATAGGTAAATTATAATGGTTAGATTACACTTTAGAAATGTTTACTCATCGTCTGTCCTACCACGCACTTTTCCTGATCCACCAGCTCACCGGTGTAGGAAAATAGATCGATAATTTGGTAGAGGGAAATAAAAAGAGCCATTAACATACACTGATGCTTAACTGCCACACAACCACGAAAAAAAAAACCCTATATAGGAAGAGAGAAGAAAAAAGGGAGGGAAAGGGACCTAACTACTAAAAATAGCTACGTCTATATTCAAACATACAACATCAAGGCGCCTACACCTTGCAAACAAACAACCGAGCTGTAAGTGAAAGTAAGGCGTCATCAGCAAGACAGCTGAACAGTAAACACTACATTGTGCGGTTATCAGCGCACGTAAAATGTAGGAGGAAGTTACGAATAAGAGTGGGAATGTTGTGAAGTTTGCACCTTTTTAAGACGATATATTTTAAGACCAAAAAGCCATAAGAAATGTATACAATGAAATCGGGAAATGGTGTGATTACTTCTAAGAAAATGCCATACTTTAGGGGTGCTAAGTTAGACAGAATGAGTGGCCCGATCATTGTTAGCAAGGGCAGCAACACATTAGTAATTCACACCGATACTTAACTGCCATACGACCGCGAAGAGAACAGCAAACCACAAGTAATTAATGAATAGGAGGGGAGGAGACCTAACAACTAAAAACAAATGTCCATACTTAAAAAACTCAAAATCAAGCTGCCTACACCTTACAGACAAACAACTGGGCTATAAGTGAAAGTAAGGCTTCATCAATAAGACAGCCTCTTACAATTTTCACCTCTCCATGTCATTAAGTGCACTTAATTCACAGACAACTCGACCAAACAACGACAACGTTCAAGACACTGAGCAAGATTAGCTACCATCTCACCTAAAGTCCCCAACGACCGACTTTGTGAGTCATGAAAACCCCGGCCTGGGAGACGAACCCGACATACAATGGCCAACCCTATGGTGAATGATTTCATTTCTCTACGATACGCCATTATCTGTCCAACTCACACTCTACGCCAGTTGGCCGCAACATCGGCAAAGAGTGCTCGGTGTGGCAGACGACTAGCTGGCATCCCAGTACATGACCTTACCGTTTAAGTACGTGTGAACGTAAAAAATGAACAAACGGAATGGCTTGTTACTCAACCAAATACCTGCTTCCTAAACTCTTTGTCGCTTACCCGTTGATGTCACCTGATGGGAGCAATCCAACGTAGGCATCGATGGTAAAATAGCTGAAAACGCTTAACATCTTACAATCAGGGCGACCAAGTTTTACAGCAGCAAAGTGGCATAGCCTTCACAGTCAATTGTATATACGCGGACCTTAAGCCTCTGAGAGAAACATTGCTGGAGATGTTCTATATGGGCGAATACCGCTCTAGAACTGGAGATACGAGCTTCGTTTTCATTTCCAAAACATCTGCCGCTACTGATGCAACTTTCTAAGTACAAAAACCAGACAACCAACCTCTATGACTTCATTATCCAACAGTAAATCACAGTGGTCTTTCAAAAGCACAGTGCACTTTGAAGTTGCAAAGCGCATTCCGAAATATTTAGAGGAGCTCACAATAGCATTTGTGCTGTTTGAAAACTTGTCAAACAGTCTGTAATCAGCATAGTCATCAGTCTTCCAACCAAGAACAGGAAATTTCGTCACGGCATCTTGTGAGTGTCGCAGACAAACATTAGTTCGTCTATGACGAAATGGTGAGAAGGTGGACAACCTTGATGTACGACGTTCTTCGTGCTGAAACTACTACGCTTCACCATATATCCTAACCTGCGCTGAGGTAGTAGAATATAACGCAGGCAGTGTGTTCACGTATTTGATCGGTACATCCCTGAATTTAAGCTAACCTAGAAGCACAGATCAATCTGTTGAATCAAACACACCATCATAGTAGATACAAATGAAAAAATATGGGCCAGTGGTACGTATAACACAACCCCATAATTTTACGCGTGAAAATGTGACTGATACAATTTCGTCCGGGTCGAAATGCTGTCTGTTCTCCTCTACTACCTACCTGTTGAGATGCAGTGAGTCGACAAAGCACGATACCAGGAGCTTAGTAATGACATGCGTCAAGCTAATTGCTCTGTAGTTTTCGCAAGAGCCTCGCACACCTATTTTGAATACAGGAACCAGTATCGAGCACAAAGGGATGTTATCCGTCGTCCACATAAGTTGAAACAATTGAGACAAGGCCTCTAACAACGCCTCTCTATCTTCTTTGAAAAGTGGCGGCACGAGATCATCTGGGTCAGTAACCCTATTAAGTTTGAGAGCCGAAATGTAATTGCGGACCTCAGTTTTAGTAAGTGGTCCTACATCTATCGATCAGGGTGCTACATTGAAAGTTTTCGACGGTAACACAGCAGGAGCAACAGGTCAGGTAAACTGACTCCCAGTGTTCCACCCAGGTCTAGGACCTTATTATGAATGAGGTTACTGTCTAACTCGCTGATAGCCAGACTGACAGAGAGGTGCCCGGATTCAATGATACGGATAAGCTTGAAGAGTCTGCCAATGTTCTCTGAAGCAAAAACGGTTTTCATTTCCTTAAATTTCCCCATTGGCCAAGCTTCACGATCGGCGATTAGGCCACGTCGCAGTTTCCTGCGAATATCCCTTATAAACATGTTTCATGAACTGCCAGGAGGAATGCTTCATCTGAAGTCTAACAAACCTACGGAGTCCTTTAAGACCTGAGGTTTGCTTAACACACGAACTACCGTGTTGCACGCCATAATACTTGAATGGTCTGTGAGATTTGGGTCCAGCAGCTGTTGGAATCTTCCCGGACAAAACGATTGGCAACGAATGCTGGACTAGTTTAGACAGTCTGGTCAGTTTCTCAACAGCCAGTCGTTGTCCAACGACAATGAGAATAAAACGGCAACGTACCAACGCATCATCATCATCATCATCATAGACAGCAATACATCAGTGGTTCACACTGATGCTTGACTGCCACACAACCACGAAGAAGAACAAAGGAAAAAAGAAACTTATATAGGAAGAAAACAGAGGAAGGGGAAGTGGACCTAACTACTAAAAATAGCTACGTCTATATTCAGACATACAACATCAAGGCGCCTACACCTTGCAAACAAACAACCGCATGATCTGAATCCAAGTATGTGCTCCAATAAGAACGACAGTCCTGAATGGAACCCTTGCCACCTATAACTAACAGCTATGTGGTCTACCTGAGACCAAGTCTGATTCGGACTAATGGGGGACAACGAGTATAACAATGACGCACATACTTAAAAATGGTGTTGGTAAAATTGGCCTGTGTTCGGCTTACAGTTGTAACAGCCGCCTACTACTGAGTGATGTGACTCCAGCTCAAATCTACCACCAACACAAGACTCGACCTCACCAAGGCAGCAGAACTGAGCGTTCACATATCTGGCCAAAATGACTATCAGAACCATGTGTCGACCGAAGGAGAGCGGTCAGATCCGAGTAAAATGCGTCCTTGACGCCGATGTCACTACAGTCAGTAGGAGCATAAGCAGACAATGAATAAATTTCTGAAAGTTTTGCGTCTAGAGCTGGTTTTAACAGAACCTGCCAAGCGGACGGCACAAAGTCTACTGTTAACAGGAATCCAATCTACTAATGCGGCTGCGGCCGTCGTGCTGAGAACTATACCTACCCCAGCCTGACCTGTAACAGCGGCTGTGGAGTCACCCGAAGTGTATAACCAGTATCGGGTAGACAATGCGGGTGCTGTTAGTTCCATACGTTGACTACTGTCATGGATTCTAGTCTCCGAGATACAGCAGACATCAACGTGCAACGAGTCTAGCGTTCGTGCGAGAGCGGAGTGCTTATCTTTCCGCTTCAGAGAGCGAACATTGAAGGCGTTTATAATGATCCGTACTTTAGGCCTTAGCAGAAGACAGAGAGAGAGAGAGAAGGTTTGATGTTAGAGGGATGGGAGTTATCGGAACAGTGGCACTTTGACAACATGTGTTAGGCTACTCATAGAATAGTCAATAAAAATGGGAGTCGGGGGGAGTATGAGAGCTAAGCTGGATAAGACAGTCGGGGAGGGGTCAATAGTAACATGATTTTGTGTATCTGCCAAGCTGTGTGTAGTAGACAGGATCACTCCGTTTGCATTGAGAAACGGCCAATGCAGTATGCAATTACCGATGTTGTGAATATTCACGACAATATATAGGCTGAGATGCTGCGAGGACGGCCAGGCCCAGACAGGAAAACAATCAGGGTTCTTATCCAAATCCGGCGCCGAACAGCAGCGTATTGATGGTGGCGGTGTACTGAAACTGGTATCACTTTTTTTCCGGAGAAAGACACCAACCTTCTTCCAAGTCTAAACCTAGTGGACCAGGAGACTGTGGCTTGCTAGGCATGAACGACTCTATCGATGTGATCATCATACCGTCCTGTTTAGTCTAGTAGGTCAAGATGTTCAACGTGCCACACCGCGTCAAGGTCTGGTCTCGGTGTGACGTAGTCGAGTGTACTAGGGATTTATTTAACTATTACTTTATGCGCATACTTCATTGCATAATTGTATAGCAGTAAGGCGTCAATATCAATTGCTGCTGTGAATGTTGCGGTAGAGACAATACACGAGTAGGACGAGCAAACACGTAGTCAGTCTCATGTAAGTTGTAGAGCAACAGAAAACGAGAACACATCTTTGGTAATAGCTCATGTACGAAAAATAACCACCAGGTTTAAACAGAGGAATTACTCAAAATTCCCGATCGACACAATTCACCCAGAACGACAACAGCCTGGATGACAGACAGTCTTCAAAGATAAGGGATTTATTAAATCAGAGCAGCGGCATCTGGACAATGAATCCAGAGAGAACACCACAATTGCTTTGCCCATTCAGGAGTTATTTGAACAACAATAGTAAATTTGATGGGATGATGGGAAGCCAATTTTCTCTGAAGCACAATGACGGTTCCGCGATAGAGATCATAATAACTCTCAACAACACGGGCAGACACCTATTTTTCCCTGATATACAACGGAACGCAGTCTTCCCTAGGTCGACTGCAAAATAACAGAAACATCTCTACAAGTCAGACCAAATCGTCCATAGCGAATCAACTGAATCACCTAACAAGCGACGTGGTATCGAAAGTGGAAAGTGATCATACGATTAGCCTTGATGGTTGTAATAGTTATCGAAGATCATGAATGATGGGTATCCTCAAAAAACAGAGGCTTTGCAATCGTTTGAAGAAAAAAAAGTAAATGGGGCAAGGAGTGAACTTGTTAATGAATTGAGACAGTTCATGGTGGATTTTGACAAGATCAAGGCGTAAAGTCCGAAAACACTGAGATCGAGACTCTAATAATAGGCAGCAGCAAGTCAACTCTGTCAAAGGACTATTCCGGATGGAATCGCTATATTAAGGAACTTTGCAGCTTACACAAGGTGTGCGTATATTCAGTCTTGATCTTATGAGATAACTTACACAGGCGTTGATCCCAACGTCTATACAGACGGGACCTTCGTGTCTCCCATAAGTTAGAAAGGTTAATGAATAGCAGCTAAACGGGATGCGATTATATTCACTGACCGATGGTTATATAAAGGCAGAACGGAGTGAGAAAACAACGGAGTCATTAAAAAAATAATTGTGCCCAGGAAGTGAGAGGAGGATGAGAAGAACACTTATAATCACAAGGGACTCGGATCGCCCAGCAGTCACTCTAAGTCCATTTGCTGGAGACCATGATAAGTGAGAACGAAACAACTTAGAGTACTTCATTAAACCCCCGCAAGATGAACAAAAAAATAACGCGTGCGACATGCATGAAAAATGACCACTGAAGAGAAGAGCAAGTACTCCACCGAAGACTCAACAGGTTCTGGTCTCCTTGAATAAGTTCAATGTCCAATGAAAGAGATTAATGAGCTAACTTCGGCAAAACTGGTTCACGAAGAAAGAATCCGTAACATATGCAAATGATCAAAATTAGCGTTGTTCTCATTTAATGGAGTATAACAAAAGCAGCACATACATATTATTAAAGCGGATGGTCAAGGCGAGAACGAGACAGATGGTAGGTTCGTGACAGCAATCATACTCTTAACCGATCGGCAGTTTGAGTAATGTACGGAGAGCTGTTACTTGCAGGCTTGTATACATACGGACATGCATGTCGTGAGAACGGAGAGGTGGGGTGGGGATTATAGGGAACATGTGAGTGAAATCAGCCAACTCGCCGAAGGAGAAAACAGCGTACGGATGTACACCAAAGTTGGGTCACTCCATTACGAGAGCGATTAAAAAAAAACACGCGCGTGCAAACATATCTGACAAAGCTACAAGTCTAGGGCAACTGGAAATTAGTAGACCACTCTGCACAATTCTGATGAACTAAACACAAATATTCGTGCAGCAGCAGCAAACCAACCAACTTATATAGCGCAAGCAACAAAGCCGTTTTGTTTCAAAGTCACGGTGACACTTACGATCATATGAAGTTGGACGCCGTCGGGTTGTGGGAGCTTAGTTAGACAATCATAACCCACGGCCCGCATTCAAACGTCGACGTCATCGACAGTAGATCGTTCGTATTGATTGAGCCCCCTCCAATAAAATGAGAACTTGTCTAGGTTGTGCACCTCAGTGGGCAACATCGCCTTTATATCAAATATTTTCCCGCATTAACTCCTACTCTTCAGGATTTATAACCATTGCGTTTTCTCATAAGTGAATTCTCGCCATCCCATATTCCATCCAGGAATGGAATCAGAGGAAAAAGTATTCAGGCATTCATCCACAAGCGTCGAACATTAACACCAGTTAGTTACTAGGTGGAAACTTATTTTGACATTGATGTCTACTTTCATTGCTATCTGTTGGTTTTCTGGGACACGCACTAGATGATAGACAGCTATGTTCTGACCTTCCACTAAGTGTGAAAGCTAACAAAAATGAGTTAAGACTTCGCTAAACCAATGGCCAAACTGCTCGTTCAACTAGTTGCCTAAAGTGACCGTCAACTAGAGTTCCGTCAAAATAGGACAACAGATCATTATTTGTATGTGCCGAATCAAGGTGTAGAAAATGGCAGATGAATGAAATAGACATCGCATGTTGAATGACTTTCCACTTCTCTGAACACCCATGAATAGAGAAGTTGCGCAGTGGCCGGCAGACTAATATGGCCTGGGCCTGGTTGTTGGACACGCCATCCTTAAAGGACAATAAAAAAACTCACACTTAAATCACGATACATCTTCTGATACTTGTTCGGCAGGCGTTCCCAAGTCTGTTTGAGTCGTTCCACTGGGGTCTGATGTAGTCCAACCAAAAGACAGAACATAGTATTGAAGTTGCGTAGCTCGCGACATAATTTGGCCAACTGGCGACGGTGGGAGTGTGGAACAGGGAGGAAGAAATAAAAGTTAGCTTACAACTGACGTAGACAGATGGTTCCTTTAAATATTAACACTTCGTACGACAATTCGAAAGCAATGGGAAACGGTGTACACATCTAGTTTGTCCATGAATCCAGAATAAACCTGAAGTAGATCCAGATGAGGGATAGGCTTGTCCGTTTTCTTGGTACTACTAAACTCATTCTCCAGAAGCTAGTCACAACAAGAACTTTGCCCACAAGAGAATGAACTCATCACACACAGTCTGCGACTAGCACTTTTATTTTCTGATACCAAGTAAATGTCTTTTTAGAGAACAACAGTACTGGCTAGCTACGAAACGATTATTCCAGGTCAGGTATACGAAATATGACCCAAATATCAACATGGTAAAAACCATCTCAGTTGAAGAGCGGGAGCTGCTGAATGAGTTGGACGGTATTTTTTCAACTCGGTTGAACGTTTGAATATCACAGGCGAGAGATAGGCGGTTGACAGAGGGCTATCGTTGAGGTTAACCTGGCTATAGTGTTTGGCGATGCGAAACACATGAAACGTCCGTGGAATGACCTTGAACTAACAAACGAACACATGCGTCCAGAAAGACAAACAACAGGAAACGCATTAACATATATGTAAATCGGTTCGCATTCCATTAGTCACAGGGACCAGTTACTGTGCGGTCATTTGCTGCTTATACGCTGTATGTGTCCAAGAATCGAACCTCCTGGCACACCTGATCAGTATGCACAACGTCAAAACAGAAGAGTAGAACACATACTTTGATAAAGCGCTTCAGAAGCTCCATACGACGATTCAGGTTAGGTTCTGCACAAATCTCGGTTGGAGCCCAATATGCTTCGCGGTTGACCAGTTCAGTGAATCGATCCAGATTTTCATGACCGGTGGCGTAGCCTGTTGAGTAAACGGCA
>LOND01000752.1:93979-118166 GCA_014220965.1 Paragonimus kellicotti | reverse complement strand
CTAATCTGAGACACATATGGCGAAAGAGAGGTATTTCCCTATAGCTTAAGGGTCGCATTTATCAGACAACAGTGCGGGCTGTATTACTTTACGGCAACGAAACCTGGTCACTCAGAATAGAGGACGTTAACTGTCCTCAGGTATTTGACCACCGATGTATGCGTCCGATCACTCGTATCGGGTGGCATCAGCGAGTAAGCAACGAGAAGGTTAGAAAGCGGGTGTTTGGCACTGATTGCCAAACGAGTTCTCTTGTTCTGTCACTATATTTGCACAGGCTTGGATGGTTGGGTCAATGTACTAAGGATGCCAGCTAGTCGTTTGCCACACCGAGCACTGTTTGCCGACGCTGCGGCCGACTGGCGCAAGGTGCGAGGTGGACAGATGATGACCTGGCGTAGACAAATGAAATCGTTTACGAAGGGGTTGGTCACTGTAGATCGGGTTCGTCTCCCGGGCTGGGGCCCTCGCGACTCAGAGTCGGTGGCTTGAGACGTTAGGTGAGATGGCGGCTAATCGAGCTCAGTGGCGTGAATGTTGTTGTTTGGCCGAGTTGTCTGTGAAGTGAGTGCACTTAATGATGCGGGGCAGTGAAAGCCGTAAGGAAGCTGTCTTGCTGATGACGCCTTACTTTCACTTACAGCTCGGTTGTTTGTTTGCAAGGTGTAGGCACCTTGATGTTGTATGTTTGAATATAGACGTAGCTATTTTTAGTAGTTAGGTCCACTTCTCCCTCCCTTTTTTTTTCTATATAGGGTTTTTTCCTTCGTGGTTGTGTGGCAGTTAAGCATCAGTGTGAACCACTGATGTATTGCTGTCTATGATGATGATGATGATGATGATGATGATGATGATGATGATGATGATGATGATGATGATGAGTGTGTGTGTGTGCTTGTCTCTAATCTAGTTCCTCACGCACCAGACGACACTGAAGCACATTGGGCATATGTAAGACGTACAATGCATAAGTGAGGTACTGTTTCGCGTGGTACTACTACTCGTTCAGCTGCCAACCGGTGGGTCTCTATGTGATCACCGGAACTTCTCGACGCTCGTCGGAATATTCAACGCCGTAGTGAGTACAACTCGGCTGGCAGGGTTACTCGTCTGGAGTTCCGGGAGCATTTGCGAGTAGATCACGAGGCTTGGTGGACACAAGGCGTTATTGATATGAAACGTACCTCTGCTACCGGGAACACTCGGAAGCTTTTCAATTTCATCCAAGCAGCTGGTGGCGGCGGAGTCGCGTGTGGACGACGTAATCTGCGAAGCCAGTGGTTAACTTATTCATAACCTGCAACGACATTTAAAACGCTGGGCTAAGCATTCCAACAGCAGTTCAACTGGCCACCCGCGCCATTGACTTAGCCTTTGGGCTCTGTCTTGGTTCGTTGTTTTGTTGATGTTTCTCTGCCCTCGGAACAGAATCCTCTCGCGGAATCAGGTTTCCGAAACGTCACAAGGCACTCGGTCCAAATGAACTCCCTTCCCCCTTTTTGTTGATGTAGGTCTAACCTTAGTTAAAGAGCTGACGGCTCTGCTCCTGGAAACTATAGATCAGTGAAGTTGTTCCAAATAACTGGGTTTTGGTTAATATCGTCCCCATCTTCAAAAAGAGCTCACGCATTTCGTGTGCAACTCACCGGTGGAATTAGCTCGGTTCCCATTGTGCCGAAGTTTTTCGCAGGCATTGTACGTTATAGACTGAGCGAAACGTGCGAGAAGCATATCCGTGAAGAGCAAGCTGGGTTTCGCCCTTGCCGTGGCTGCATTGATCACATCCTCACACTTTGCCAGATGCTTGAACTCCACCATATATTAGGCCGACAGTTGCAGTCTTCGTGGACATCAGAGGGGCTTTCGATTCGGTTGACAGAGCTGCACTCTGGGATTGTCTATCGAGGAAGGTGTGCCTGAGAAGTATGTGAACATCCTGAAAGCAATTTACTGTCAGACCTTGGGCAGAGTTAGGGCTTATGACAGCATATCACCGACCCTTAACATTTCTTGTGGGTTGAGACAAGGCTGTCTAGCCTCTCCCTTTCCATTCAGCTTTGCTGTAGACGAGACCCTGGAGTGTACCAGGACATACTGCGAATATGGTGGTGTGTAACTGCTCCCAGGCACTCGATTTCGAAACCTAGAGTATGTAGACGACATCATTGCAGTCTGTGAGGGCTCACAAGGAGCCCAGAACATCCTAGGTAGATCAGACTCATCAGTTTGGTGTGGCCTTTGTACCTACTAAGTGCAAGGTGCTGTTGCAAGATTGGCAGGACTCTGCGCCTGCTCTCATCCTTGGTGGTGAGCAGTTGGAAGTAGTCGAGAAGTTTATGTATCTTGGAGCTGTATCGTTGCTGGTGGAATGTTTGGTGAGATCCCAAACTCATAGCAAAGGCTTGGGATAGCGTTCGTCTATTTACGCCATCTGTGGTGTCGGCATGATCTCAATTTTTATGTCAAAGGCCGAGTGTACACTGCCACCTATTGTACGGCTCTGAAACCTGGTCCGTCCGAACGGAGGATATCCGTAGAGTATCCTGTTTTCGACCATCGGTGTCTCCGAAACATTAGCGACGTGTGATGGGAGCACCGTGTCAGCAATGACGAAGTTCGCCGACGTGTCTTCGGGACGGATAAACTCTGTCGACCCTTGAGCATTTTGATCTCGTCTCACAGGCTTCGTTGGCTTGGCCACGTCTTATGAATGTCAGTTCACCACCTGCCACATCGTGCTTTATTTGCGAGTAGTGGGTTAAGCCAGAGGCGGCAGCCCGGTGATCATTGTATTATTTGGCTCGGGGTATGAAGGCATTCACTGTGAAACTTGCTTTAGTTAGACTCTGCTGGCTTCCTGACTGGGGTCCGATGGACACTGAACACCTTTGGCTGAGGACGCTATCTGATGGTGAGAAAAACATGATTCAATGACGCTCATGTTGCGAGTTTCTATGTGCATTTGTTTAACTTTTACTTCTGTATCCCTCTACGTTTTGCTACTTCCTTCACCTTACATATTACTTTTTTGTCTTATGTTGTGGCACGTCTGATACTCCTCGTGGTTTTTACGTGTTATACGTCATATATATATATATATATATAGTGTTAAACAATTCACAGGACCCCAGTGCTGTTTTTCTTTGCACTTTTGGATGTTTTCTTCAAACTTTACTGTATCGTGAATGCTAATTTACAACAGGGCAGAATGTTGTTAACTATTTGTAAATGTGGTATCTTTCTCAACATTACTTTTTCTATTTCGGTTGTGTCTCGCCGTAAGATGAATAAAACTTATTCAACAGTCGTTTATCCTGTCGAGTTCGCCAATTTTGGTGCTGTGACCCAATTTTTAAGATCGTCACAAAAATAATTTAAAGTTCTGTTATGGTCTACACCAACACCCTTTGACGTATCGGGTCAAACTCCATTTTGCTGATAAAGTCACCGTGAGTAGTCATAACAATATTGTCAACAGTAGCAAGTCCGAAATTGCAACCCTTTAAAGGCTAGTCGGGTTTCCGCAGGAATTAATTCGAGCTCTGTCTTGATTTCTGCTGACATGTTGGCGGCATGTGGCTTGCAAGTATGTTTTTCCGACATGTGTAGAGTTTCGAGTTTGTGGATGGTGGAGTCCAGTGTTTTACATTCGAAAACTTATTCGTGGGTACAAGAAAGTAAGTAATTTATCAGGGTGTCCACCCTGCCTGATTGACGATCTAAAACCGACTTCAGAGATGACGTAAAGTTCTTAAGTCAGTGCTTCCACTTTTCGTGCGCTTCAAATGAAGGGTTGGCACTCGGAACGTTCGAGGCAGGTAAAGTACTTTGGAAAGACGAGGATATATGAATGAGATTCTAATGGATAACAACATCCACAGGTACTTTACATTTGTTTTCGAGAGTCTGTACGCAGCTACCTACTTTGGTTTACATAAATCGTTTTAAATCTAATCACTGAGGCAGGACGTGACAGATATGGGGCTGTACAAGGATGGAAACAGGAAATCGGCCCGCTTTCTCCTCATGGCGTTCCCCCAACAGCATACTATCTTTAAATTATTACGAATGATTATCCCATCTTCCTCGTTGATAGTTTCCGATAAGCGTATGCCTTGGGCCACTGGTACGAGTAGGCCGGAAGAGTCTGCCTGTACTCCTCGATGCAAACCAGCTTCCACTCCAACCTTATTACTTGACCGATCTTCTACATGGTAGGCGATTATGCTCTTGAAAATCGCTGCGAAGCAGTTTTGCAGATGCCACTCTGCTCTCCCTTGCAACTCGGTTTTTTTATTGTACTGGCGTTCATGTTAAATGCTTACCACCTTTGTTTTTTAAGCCTCATTCCTTCTACTTTTTCTTTAAGGGATAAGACCTGCTGTTTTTTTTTCTTTCCTGCACATGTGCCAGTTAAACATCAATGTTAACTATTGACATACTGTTGTCTGACTTTTTGATGTGATGGTTACTGTTCTTGCTTTCCCGTAAATGTTACCTTGGATTCTTTCATTTCTACTCTGGATCAGCTCTTCTCAGGTTATCAGCATCGATCTGACTGTTACATACCTCCGTTTTCTTTTATTTAGTGAACTGTCATGACCATTCCGTCTCTATCTGAATTGTATGCTCATTACGATACGGTTAATAACGAGACTGCCACATTGGAGGAGGTAACTTTGTTTCCTTCATCACTTGACCTTTATTGGTGCAGAAGGAATCCGCATACCGATCAATTTTGATGGGCATTAAGGGTGGTGGAAAAGAAAAGCGCCTCGCTTGTCAGTTTATCGCGCGATTTTCCAAGCAGTTCGATAATTTTAAGGAGGAAAGTTTTAATTGCATCTTGGATTTATGCGATGATGAGGATTCCGTGATTCGGAAACAGGCTATACATGACCTCCTACAGTTTGCCAAACGTATTCCTACCTTTATCCCACGTGCTGCGGATGTTTTTGTCCAGATGCTTCAAATAGATGACACTTCAGTACGTTTCGTGGTATTCCTTTTCTGTGCATTTTCGTCCCTACACCAAACAGGAGTTGCACCTAATCTCTATGGGGCTGTCCACTTTATTACACATGGAACCCAAGTTCACGCTGGCAGGTATATTCAATCAGCTGTTAACTGTGAATCCGGACAACCCCAGAGAACATGTTATGAAATTCTTGGTTGACCGCCTTAAAACGCTTCCAGAAGATAAATTGACCACTGAAGTGGAGGAATTGATTGTGGAACAGACGAATAAAGTGTTACGTGATGTTTCGGAAGAAGAATTTCCTTTACTGATTTCAATCCTCTCTTCTCTTAAATGTATGTCTACTGTTACCGGAAGACAAAAACTCGTCGGAATGATTACAGAACAGGCATTACAAGCCTGTCCCGAATTCAATGTAAGCCTGAAAGTGGTTGGTACATGCCTTACGTTTGTAGCCAACTGACCCTGCCTGTGTGGCTCAAATTCGTGAGAGCGGTAAACAGGCAGCTCTGTGCGTTTCCGTGAGTTTTATAGTACATTTTTATTTCTGGTCTCTAGAAAAATGTTCACGCCCGCGAGCTTTACATATATTTACTTCAAAAAGTGGTTCCTAAATTAGTGGAGCTTCCGGATACCCTGAAAGTTGATCGTTTAGCTCTTCTGCGTGTGACTGCTGAGCTTTCTAATTCGCCTGGATTAGATTTAAGTGTCGTCTTATCAACAGACGTCGAACCACATTTAACAGCCGCCTATGATGCATTGGTACACTTTTTGCCCGAACTTCCTCATTCGGAATCTCGTCCAGAGGTAAATGATTTATTTGTACCTGTTATAACTTCAACTGTAGACAGCCGTAGACACTGCTAAAGCTCATTCGGGTAACGATTCGGAATCCCTTAAACAAGATGCTCTCTCAGACGTCAAATTTGCCGAATTAGAGTGTCTTCTATGCATCTGTTGTCAGCTGGGAAGAATTAAGCCTTCGTTTTTTGGAGGTTATTCGTGTGAAGAAGAACGCGAAACGACTCATGTACAGTCAGGGGCTATTCGCCTTCGTCTGATCCGTCCGCGTTTGCAATACGTAAGTCAAATAGCGCAGGAATATGGTCAGTCGGTTGCGGTTCGTTTAAATCAGAATGGGGAGATGGATGAAGCGAAGACTAAATTATCTGCTCGCAACGTAAGTCTTTTTATTCATTTATTGCTTAACACCGGCAGATAGAACTCCTCAGATTGACAGTGGTTCTATTTTTCAATTGCGACGGTTAGCTGTCGTAATGAGTTTGTCTGATATTCAAATGCATCCAAGAATTTAGTTACTTTTTCACCATTTCATAATTGGCATATGCCGAGTGTCCTCTGCGACGTTAATTAGTTGTAGATCGTTTAAAATTTATTTAGTGGCTGTCGGAATGATTATTCGTAATTCAGATGAAGGATTTGATGACGTCGTTTTTTTTTCGTGCTCCTGCCACATCTACATCTGCCTGCAGGCACCCTTGTATATTCGGTCTGGAACCGAATGTCTGTTACAGTTGTAGGTGATTGTATGCTAGCCGTATATTTTTTTCCATTATTCGAAACTACACTGTCCTTGAGTAGGGTTGGAAGAGCACATCAGTAGTAGGGCGGAAGTTATCTTATGTACCGACATTTCGTGCACACCTCATCTGTTACTTCAACCAATAACGCCCTGCGTCAGGATTCGCTCGCTGTCATGTCTGAGCGAGTTTATTCCGGATTTTCAGTCGGCGTTAATATTGCAGAAACCACTTCCCATTGCTTTTCAATACTTTTACTGCCTGTGGTTTCCTGCCAGTCCGGGCATGCTGTTTCTGTTACTGGTTCAAATTCAGTTTGTCACAGTCGAAACACTTTTAACTTACCAAATCTGTCACATTAGTTTTCACTAATGAAAACTATGCTAATCTCAGATGATGGTGATTTATTTAGTTGTGGACTTCAATCTCAGTAGAACGGTTGTCAGTTCCGATTGTAGAGAAGAACAATAGAAAGTACAACGGAACTGGGATTTTAAGGAAAGTGACAAATTTTCCCGGGACCAGATAGATCTATGACCATCTGCTTCTGTAATAACAGTTATTTTTATTTGGCGAATGATAATCGCCCGAGTAACCTTCAAGCCGGGCTTTATCCCTGAACAACAAACGTCGTAAAACGAGTTGAAACCACTGACCCTGTGACTCCATCTCGTGGTGTCGTTTCGACCGATACCAGTTCCAGATGTACGCAACCAATTCAGAATGTGTTTTTTCGTACGCATCCCCAGTCACTTCGATGAACGATCATCACGTTTAACCTGTAAGTACGCGTAAAACCTTTCCTCTCTGCTGTTAGTTGCTACGTCCTTTTTTCTTAGGCCCATCCGATCACAACTACAGATCTCCGGCTTTTTACTGCCGGAATGTCATTTTAAAACGAAATACGGTGTTCGGAGGGACAGTCATAGTAACCATCTGACATAGCATATTCCTCAATAAACGGAGTTGGGTTACTGTTTTTCAATAAACTTGCACAAAGAGACTGTTCCTTATCAAGATTGTCCGCTATAACAACCTTACGCGTCCCGTTGAGTAGAAGACGTACTGGGCTTAGGTGTAAATTATTGGGACAAGGCTTGTGAAAAGTAGACATTTTTCTGGTCACATTTTCTTCTGATGGGTGCTCTTGATGACGACTATAGAAACGCACTCCTGGAGACTGCGTTAGTGACTCTCTGTGCCAAGCAGGTTTCCCGACGGATCTGTTTGCATTTAATTTTGGCGTTATATCTGGAAGTGTAATTTTACAGTCACTTTTAATTTTATTGATGAAATTTCGGAGATTTAGTCCATTCTAAAATGAACTCCATCTGAATTCAATCACAACCTTCTTATTCAAACAAGTTTTATGGTTGACCCACTTTATAAGAAAGTACTAGATTCGAGTTTCGCTCTTATAAGAGCGCTCGTGTTTGTAAGACCATCGTGTTGATCACAGCGCTAGTAACCTCACAATAGGTATGACTGGACATTCATATCCAAACGCCCAATCACAACCTTTTGTAAATAATGTTCAAGTTGCCCGATCATTTTACCTCAAGCCTGGTGTTCCTGTGCACAGAGTTCAGCTGCTCATACGGTTGCCTCATTTGAGCTTCTCAACGAACTTATGAGAATATCGTCCACGGACTGTTCCTAAAATTCTCCCTGTTAGATTGTTACTTCTGCTCAAAGTAGCTCATGGACATGCCATTTAACTTTTCCAGATGGGTTACCCAAAGCGACTCCGTCAGTCTATCCGTACAATATTCTGTCACGTACGTTTAACATGCGTGTGCTAAGCTCATCTGCGCAAAATACTGGAGCACAAATCTTTTACTGTTGTACCCCTGAATGGGTGTTGATGTCCCGCTATGGTAATTTTAAAATCCTTAAGACTTTATCGTCGTTTACGGTAAACGTTGATTATAAACACGGTATTGTGCTACCAAATCGAAGGATGATGATTTGTGCGTATAGCTGATTTCACCTCAGCCTCTAAAACCACAGTCTGTATCGATTCAGTTGTAGTTATAGAGTGCATTGGCTGGGCATAGTTGATTGAAAGGTGTTGTTGAATGCATGATGTTTTCCATCATTAGCCCAGTGTCGAGGGCGTATCGTGTGTCCCGTTGGAGGCCGCGCCTGCTATTCAAAATGTGCAACACGCTAACCGAACTTCGTCTTAATGGGTAGATATTCACATTTGAAGGTCGGAGTTTAAACACAATTTCCGTTGTCGAGATCGGACTGATGACGAAATTCATCATCAGATTATCAAAAAAAGCACTTACCAAACATGTTTTATCTCGCTGAATTATTTTCATTATCAGCTTATTGAATGTGTTCATTTTGTTGGCTTTCTCTGCTGGGTTTTGATGAGATAGTATGTCGTTTGTTTTACTAAGCCATAACTTAAAAGTTAGTCGGTTCAGTGTCTATCTACATCTGTCATGAATGGTAAAAATATTTGAAGCTGATTTATCTCGTCGTCTAACCTTTTTTCCTTGGAAAAGTGTGCTATTTCTACTGATGACCGTGTTGCTTAATAATCGTTCGGTTAATTTCCCAATACCCGTCTGCTGATCATATGCGAAATCGATCTACCAATTACGGGCTGGATGTATGTCACCTCAATGTGCTCAGGTACACTCGTCGATACAGTAGTTTATGTTTTGTTCAGTAAACGCGATAGCTATTTGTTTTTTCTGTCGCCGATACCTCTTCACTATCGCCTACGTTTGATGAGATAATCTAACTAGTTTGCGCACATAGATTGTCTTGTCGTATACCGCACATGTAGAGTAAACTGACGTACGACTTATCTGTTATTGTTGTTCATAGGATTCACAAGAACTTTACGATTGCAGGAAGCTACAATTATCTGTACACATCCGAATCTGCATTAGATGTTTTAGAAGGGACGGGACAAATAGCGGACTGTTTCGGTTTCAGAATTCCAACGGTAGTACAGTCACGATTGACAAAATGTTAGAGAAATCTAGGCTGAAGGGGAACCCATTCACAGCCTGTCAAGCTTGAAGCACATAGTGGTTGACTGACATCGACCGTGCGAAATTGAATGTATTGTCACTCCGACACAGTAATTCTGATTGTTGCGGTGCTTGTTGACTCGACTTGATATCTTTAACTCGTGCGTCAATTTTCTGTTTTAAATTGTATACCTTTGGCACCATCACGATAGACCTTGATAAAATGTTTCAAATTAGACACAGTCGCCCTTCGAATGAGTGTTCTCCTTGAGTCAAATGCTGCTGGTTTAACAAACTTGTAAGTATTTTGGCTGTGCAACAGCGTATTTCCTAACGAGTAATGAGACTGGTAAAGGTCCTGTGTGCTGTGACCACGTCTCTCCTGATATGTCGATTGTGTTGTGAGAACTTTGCGCAGTCTATCTGAATAAAGTAGTAGACAAAGTGTCATTGCCCTGTCTGTGGTCCTTCCCTGTACGTTCTCGTTTAGAGCAATCTCTTAGGTGTTCATCTTAAAATGATGACAAACCTTCCATTTGAACATATTCGAAAAACGTAATAATTAACTCCAGCACCGAGCTCACGTTTTTGTTCGTTCGAAGATGGGATAAGGCTTTTTGAAACAGTTGTTCCCAAGTTTCGTCCGCTGGTAGTATTATCCAGTCTTTTGTCTCTGAGACGGTACTCAGTACAGCTCAGATGACGGATGTGTTGCTTTAAATTTAGTTATGTTGGACAGAAGCCAACTATATGAAGGCGTGGGATGTCAAAAAGTTCAGGTATCCGCTGTGTCACGTTAAACTGTAGGATCTTCCAGTATATATTAGTGCCGGTAATTGGTGAATCATGGCGTTCTGAGCACGACCGAATAGTGTGGTATAGAAATCGGTGACACGCCGTCAGTCACATAGAAAATGCGCCGTTGACTTTCATATGATGGCGATAATCATAGAGGTAGTCGATGAGCAATATGAGACACATATTCACAATTAACTTATTCTCATTAATTGCAGAGTTAGCTTACTAGTGTATTTATACTTGCTGAAGGTATTAATATTCACCTATTCCTTAGATGTAAAAGACGTTTCTTGACTCAGATGAACTTAAGAATCTAGTGAGCTAAATTGGGATTGGCTCAAACAAAAAGTTTGGAGATGGCCATGATCTAAATCGACTGTTCAAAGTTCGACATTCGATGTCTCATCTGCTGTAAGTGAGGAATTCTTTCAGAATAAAAATTAAAACTAGTAGGAACGGCCAAATGGTCCATGCTAGTCGATTTTTTGTCCGCTTTTGCAGTCAGTGCAACATGGCATACGAAAGATTTTTGTGTATATTGAGTAAGGTTTTTGTTTTGAAGCATGAGTTGTAAGTCAATTCCTGCACACTCTTCTTTGTAAACTGTAGTTTGTAATGATTGTGTAGTCGTCATCGCCGGATATCAACAACGGATCCACGACTGTCGGTGTCACTCAAATATGATAGATGGCTTACAGTGAGGATGGATGTCATTTTTTGCTTTTTTTAGCCGCTGATCACGTTGAAGCTATTAATAGCGCCAACCACATATAAGAATCTCATGTTATGCTTGTCTCAACAACTGTAGAACAAAATCTGTCCAATTGTCATAACACAATCTTTTAACTTCGTAGCTACGGTACTTTCTTCTCTCGATTATATTGATAATTACAGGCGTTTTTTGCCGTTCGTCATAATGACGACACCAGCGATCGAGTTTGAAACACGACCTATGATTCCGAGTCTACTTGTGTCCGTTCAGCCAACTTGACAATACACTTGTCTCGTATTCCATTCCGTCAATGAAAATCCTAGTATATACTAACGAATACTTCATTTTTCGTTCACCCTATCAATATGTTTCTATTATATGCCTTTTTGTTCATATTAGCTGGCCACCAACATTCAAAATCTTGTGCGCAACTTCTTCCACAATCCACCTCTGTTCAAAAATACCGTCACCTTGTCATGGATACATTCGGCTCCGAACGCCACATCACCCGGCGCCAAACGTCCAGCTCCAGCCAGCACCAACCTTGAATCGATCACAGGTCCACCGGCAACATCGTCCGCACGTCGTGAACTGCCGCGTTATACACCTCCTGTGGGCCAGTGGTCACGTGCCGTTCAACCAAGACAACAATCTGGGCAGAGGCGTGGGTTCAATCGAAATGCTCAAAATCGAAACCGTAACTGGTAACGAGTTTGCGCAATGTGCTAGGAGGTTGTTGATCCGTTAACTTGGCGGCTATTTTTCATTGTAAATGTACTGCTGTCCGCCTTTCATTGATTGTCCATGCATTTCAATGTATGTATCGCTACATTACTGTTTTGTGTACAGTATGAATCGTTTCTCTTTGAAAACTCTTCAAGTTGCACGCAACGTCTCTTCTTTTTTACACTGGCACATTTCTTCTGGGTTAAATAAGTTGGTCTGTTTCTGCAGTTTACGGTGACTTTCGGCCTCCGGTTTCTCGGTACGTTTGATGTAGGGTAACTAGTATGAGAAATTTGGATGATCTGCATTCACAAAAAATATACAGTGGCTGCTATGTTTTCTACTATTCCCAAGCATGTCTTCGAGCTCCTATAGTTTGCCATACGACGAACATAGTTCTGTTTTGTCGCAAAATTCCACTCGGCGCGTTAGGCGTACAACGAAACTACAGAAAATCCAGGTATGACTTCAGTTAAGACAAACCGAAAAATCGTGCCTGTCCAGGTCGAGATACCTGTTCGGGCTACTTGTTGTGGAACATCTTTACATTCTCAATCTGTGATTCAGCTGGTCGATGAAACCTGCGTTACAGTTGTGTCTCGTTTTCTGCTATGCGTCCCACTCATTACTTAGAAAAGTAACAAAATATATTGATTTAAGGTCAATTTAAAGTCGATTGGTCATGATTTCCGTTGATGACATGTCGCTTCTACCTGGAGAGCTTCTTCAGACCGGTCGAATTTGTTACAGACTTATTTAACGTGGCATGAATTTAAAAGCCATAGGTCCAGTGAGCAAAGCCAGTGTTTAACACTAAAGACCGTTATCTGCGATAGGGACGTGAAAATCGAGACGGCAATGGGATTCATACAATCAAATCTGCTGATTCCCGATTGTTCCAGGCCGGTTGTTCGTACCTGCAATATTTTTGGTCTTCGTAGTCCCTATTGGCTCTTTAACTACGGGTTCACATGTGAATCTAGGTCTTCGTCCACCTACTTATGTCGGCAATTGGCAGCATACTTAATGGAAATTATAATCAGAATTATTCCTGAAGGTACGATAATTCTAGTTTGGAGCTCTCCTGTGTTATATCGTTCTAATTCGAACGGTTCGTCCATTTCTGTTATGGACGAGTCGATACCGCCAGTTATGATGCGCTCCAGTAATCCTCACGAGTTCCAGCGTGACAGAAAAAGCGGATGCTAGAAACGTACTGTGCATATTATACCGTCACGACAGACTCAAATTATATATATATATATATATATATATATATATATATATATATATATATAAAGAGCGAGTGTTTGGCTACTTAAAATAAGATTGCCCATCCTTCAAGTGTGTTCTGAGGTACGAACTTTGACATTTTTCGGGTGTGTTCACGCCGTCGGAGCAATAGTTCATCAGTCTACAGTTCGGAACACTTATGTGTTGCCGTCTGTAAGTCTCTCGTGATTGTTAAAAATTAGTGTTCGCTGCTATCTGTGCCTTTATACTGCGTTTTCTGCGGTGAGCATCTGCAGTTCCAGAGGATCGGTTCCGTTTAACAGTTTGAACAAAACGGTTGTCAGGTCAATCGTAGGTGATGCAAGTATTTCTCATTGTCAGTATTAAGTTTTCGATTAAGTGTTCCATATCTCAACTAACCAGTGGAAAGTAGATGGTCAATCAGCGGATTAAAAAACATTTGTCCCTGAACCGAACCCTGCCTTGAACCTCGTGGTTTTTCTTAACCCACTGATCAACTTCCTACCTCGGTTGTTTGATACACAACCTTATTCTAATTTTGTAACTGATGGGTCATTACGACATGTTTGCATTTGGCACGTTTCATCCACTGAATTTTGTTCATCTAGAATTCATTGGTCAGCGTTTCATAAGTTTCGGAGGCCGTTAATTTCACGATCTCTGTTCCGCTTCCAGCTCTCATGTATTCCCTTGATGTATCACTTCAGCAGTCATTACGAGGTTATATGTACTGAATCCAAATCTGTACACTTTCTCAGAGGAGTCGTAGGATTATTTAAACTCTACTTGTCTTCTTTAGTGAATTGCGGTAAACCGTTTCTGAATTTTGTTCAGCTGAAAGAACGGCGTATCTCACATTCAACTGAACCTTCCGGCGGACGTACTTCCATTGAGCCTACCATTGTCGGGAACTGCATTCGATAAATTACGTTCAAAATAAAGTTACTAACGTCAGTTAGGGTCGACAGTATCAGTCGTCCGTCTTTTTGAATTGCAAGATAGAGTCGTGACTACTCATCCGCAGATATGAGTAGTTGAATTTGTCGAATAAATAACAAGTTCACCGCAGTGCTCTCCTTCATACTAGCTGTGTACGTAATCTAACGGAACAGGTTATCATCACTTGTACGTTTGCCAATTCATGGGCGATTACCTGTTAGATATGTATCAGTTCGTAACCCATAACATTTAACCCTGGTCGACTGAAGCGCAAGGTTCCAAAAGTGAGCTGACAAAAATTTATGCCAGTTATATCCCTTCAGTAATTTGAACAACACGAGTGTCATTCAGATCATGCGATTGGACGTTTTTGTTATTGTTGGTTTCTTTGTTCATACCCCCCAAGTACTGTAGACGTTAAATTGGAAGTTTCCCGTGTTATTGGTTATTTGGTACTGACGAGCCAATACGAAATGCTAGCATCTACCAGTGTTCGTCTTCTAACTGTTTTGTTCAAATTACTGAAGGGATATAACTGGCATAAATTTTTGTCAGCTCACTTTTGGAACCTTGCACTTCAGTCGACCAAGGTTAAATGTTATGGGTTAGGAATTGATACATATCTAACGGGTAATCGCCCATAAATTGGCAAACGTTGGTCGTTGATTCATACGACGTCAACCATGACCTGCATTAAAATACTGTCGAAATGGTAGTCACTGACCATGAAATATTTGCAGTGAACTTGGCTGTACCTTACTTGTTTGACTTCTCGATGTCTGCTGGTGTGCAAGCGGTTCACAACCGACCGACATTTTCGGTCGAATTACAAGTACTTATGCAACTCTCTGGTCAACCTCTCCAGTTGTTTAACTGGGCGCAAGGTCAAATATCTAGACGAAGTATTTCGGACTAAAGTTGAAGATTTAGGCCGCTATGTCGATCAGGTCAACGTTGACGGAAATCGGAAATCTAAGTAATCTTGAATCAAGGGCATAGGTACATTGAATCCATAGCCTGTGGTGCTCGACTGATCAGGCATTAGCTCGTACTAAGCACGATCTTCTCGACACTAGCTAGGACCTGTTGCTATGCTTCTGAATGTTCGTTTGTTTCCGTATCACCCTACCTACAAAAAGTCCCGATGCCAATTAAATTGGTATAGCTCCTTAGAACAATGCAAAAGCATAATCTTGTTTGTAGGTCATTTGTGAAACAGATGCAACAGCCTATAAAATGGTCCCTCTATGGGGGGAACACCCATTGGAAAAAGGATCCTCTTTCTCCAATCGGATTCCTGCCTAGGAGGACTGGAACCTTCCGTCTATAGGCGAAACAAAACGTCTTGCGTACACGATTTATCAACTTGAACTTCACTTTAGTTACGGTTCACTCGTCTGTTCATCCCGTGGTTTGGTTTCTATGGGTCGGTTCTACCTTGGGAATCATTTGTCATGAAAAAAACTGAGCACAGTCATTCGTGCTTATTGTATCGCTTTTGCTTCCAATTAACTGACCTGAGCAGTGTGCTCCGATTTGGGTATCGTCAGGTTTATCATCACTTGTCATCCGTTGTAAATAATCACGAAGGTTAGCGAAAGTGGATGTGCTAGGTTGTCCACATTTTCACAAATCTCGGGTGTTCATTCTTCTAGCAGCTGGAGCACTTCAGAACCCTTAACAGTTCGCACAATCACAGTCCTACTGAACAGAACCATCTATGATTCACTCTGCGTAGTCCGCATTTTCGAAAATAAGTATTGATGTTTTATTCGCATCTAAGTATCTGGTGAATGTGCTTGGAGTAATGTGTGAAGGCCTACACAGTTAGTCACCACTTGTCTGGAGGAATGTGTAGATATCTTCACTCTATCCCTTCGTAGAAGTTGAGGCAATGTCGATGCACATTGACTTGATTTGGTCTCGCCTGTACGATGGTAATGTCGTTGTTATGCTGAACTTCCGATCGATTCACGGACCTGAATCGGTGACGAGTGCTTATCTTGGCAATTTTTTTCGTGGGTGCTGACAGCTATCAGCTGGAACACACTACGTAGTTGGTTTATGTTGATCTGTTCCACGCTAATTAAAAAAGTTCGTTGTTACATTTATATTGACAATATAAGCACACTGGCACACGTTGGAGCAAAGTGCGTAGTTTGCCGAAGACACTGAGATATAACTGTCGGTTTAAAAGAAAGTCTTGACACCGTTTAGCTGTGAGTACATTTAGGTCAAGAACCCCATAGTTGAAAGTGTTCCGTCTGAGAACCTGTCAATGGTGAAAATTTCGTCCTCTCTTTGGAGGCACCATCTGTAAGTATACCTTACTGCATGTTAAACAATTTTGGTATTGGGACAGTTCAGTACTCTTTTTCAAAATCAACCTATCAGATGGCTAGTACGCATGATCTTTGTCTTCGTGTACAGCTTGCTAATTGGTGTATTACTTTCTGTTCCCATAAGGAACCTGTGACTCACTCTCTGATTTCTCAACAGGCGTTCACACTGTCCTTCACACCACAGAGACCAGAACACTCCGATGACATTTACGCCACAAGCGCAGGGGTGTTTGATAGGGGTGAACAGTTTTCCTAACAGACAAGAAACAGAGCTTATAGTTAGTTAAAACTGCCGCACATCCTCGTATATACGGTAGGATACACTTTCAACAAGAATTAGATAATGTTCGCTGAATTTGTTCTAGAGTCAACTCAACCTGTTACCCTATCTCTTGTTTCATCTCGGAAAATGTTTTCGAACTACTTTCACACATAGCGCCCCAGGTGTTTCCACAGAAAGTGGACCCGTGTGGCAGTCGCTTAAGCCACTTCATTAACTCTTCCCTTCCAACCCAACGCCCCGAATGTTTCCAACTGCCTTCGCATAGTAACCAGGAGCATTATCCCACTGGGGTCACGTCATTCATCGCTATACGTTATTCAACAAAAGGCATCGTCGCAGATTCCAGCATTTCCCTATGGGGTTGCACCGAATCGCTCGCATGCACACGAATGTGAAATAACCTGTCTGTCACTGTTTTTGTACGGCCAAAGTTCAGTAGGCTTTCCATCTTATGTAGTAGTCCAAGCTACGGCATTTGACCCATACTGATCGCCAACTCATCTTTCGATCCCGACTTTCGGCAGCATTTTCCAATTATGCAGTCATTGGTGCAAAATACGATTCTTCGTTGCATGTGCATACAAAGCCAAAGTGTCTATCCTCAAAACATACAACGGATATGAAAGTCCAATGAACTGCTTATGACCACTGATAGAAAGCTAGACTGAGACAGGTGTATAACGCGGTCAATAAATGGACTCTCCATCGTAACCGTTAAAATCGGGCCGTCCTCTCTACCAGGTGTTTCTTTTGAGCACCAACTTACGTGAGTCAGCATGTGACTGGCATGCCCATGAAGCCGTTTCGTGCACGCCTGTATGATTATGTCTGAATCCAACATCTTTGAAATTCACCGTCCGTATCACCCCAATCTCCACACCCTAGTAGCGTGTAGAACTGACCCAGCTTGGTCATGATTGTTGACCAACTGGTGAAACATAGATCCTGATAGCCAAAGTTTCTGCTTGCATGGCACAATTCCCGTTCAGATGTTTGTTGCATAATGTACTTATCGTCCCACAGCTAGCGCAGCCCGCTTTAGGCCGGGGGACACGAATACTGGGTCATATGATTAGCGTGCACTGGGGTTACTTGGACTAGAACATTTCGATATATAGACGTTTCGTTTGCTCTCATCAGTTACAGAACAAAATATGCAGATTATATAAATCCGACAAACAGTGAGTATACACCCGTGCAAACCTACCAAGTATTATGTAATCAGGGCTACAGCAACCCAGTGGGTTGCTCAAACCACTTTTATGCACACAACGCCAGCTGGCAAGCCTTGCTTCGAAAAATGCCGATGACCTCGGGTCCCGATTGCGCAACCTCGTTTTAACTGAGCTAACTGAGTAAACTTGGTGACCTATTGTAAGGAGATGTTTTCGCAATGGATGACGAGGGATTTCGAACAGCCGGTTCACTAACTTAACGTTGCTGCACTATCAGTTGTCTCGACCATTCGGAGATGTGTTCAACCATTCGCTGTGATAGTTATCGATCTGTTCTACTTATGTAAACGTCACTACAAGTGCAAATGAACCAGCACAACATGGGAGACAACAGTTTGACCAGTTACGTTCGTGACAGTGAAGAACCGGTTCTTAAGTGGTCTGAGGCATACGCAACTGAAAACCCGTTCGTGCATGATAACGTTCGCTGAAAAGTCTCCTTTGAATTGTACAACAGGAATGTATCCCTCTTTTGAGCCGTTCAAATGGGTTTATTGTCAGTGCTCACTTTACTATGAACCTTAACGAGTTTCTCGCGGTAGCCGTTTGCTAGTGAAGTTTTTCTCAGCTTCTGTTCCGCCTGTAGTTCATCAGAGGTATAGATAGGCCTAGTCTCTGGACCAAGGTTTTTCACCAAACCACGTTCGTATGCAACTGGAACAAGAGTGGAAAGCCGAAGTTACTGACCACCCGATGTTGCTTCGCTATGGACTGGACGCTGTTTCATGTCGTCATGTCCAGTAATGAATATCTCCAAAAAGCTAAATCTGTTTGTATGCTTTGGTCAGTAATGGTTTGGTTGGGTTATTTGGGACTTGCCATTCAACCATTAATAAGATGTCCGCTAGTTTTGGACCTAACGGACTAACCGCACCAAAACTATCTGTCTGTACGCATGCCCTTTGAATCAAAACGAGCGTTCTCTGTGCGCAACATAAAGACTCCAAAGTATATATATATATATAATATATAAATAAATATATATATATATACCTTAGATAAAAACATTATACAACTGTCTCATGATGAGCGTTCGCAGAAATGAAATCAACCCATAATTCGACAATAAATAGATAATAATCACTGTAACCACCACTGTCACTATAAGGATATTCAGCAATCAAGACAATAATTTACGGAAAATGAGATGAGAAACAGCAGATATAACAACTTGTTTCTGCTAGGCTAGCAAAACACATGAGTCACATACCCGAACGACAGCAACTCTGAGTAGCTGCGCAGAAAATAGTTCTCGCACAAATCGAAATTGCAAGTGTGTCTCACTCATCCTGATCGTGAGAACATTTTGGCAAAGCTCTCTCAAATTCGGTTTTCCGTCCATACTCGGCACGTTGATCTTGTCGAGCTCCAGATTACTAGAATCAATAAAAAACAATATCATGAAATTTAGAAATTTGCGATATTTTTGAATGACGGTGCAGGTTCGTATGTCATTTGTTTGTATAAACTCACGCCTATTCTGCGTATTGCAGCGGCCTTGTCATCTCGTCAATACAAAATACGAGCTCCATCATCATCTCGTCATAACAGAACACAACAAATAAAGTTTATCCGCCTCGAGGAATACCAAGTGTTGCACTTATCCTCGTTCGTTTACGACCAGATAGTGTTCCTATTTCAGAGAGAACCGTTGGCGGAAAAGAGTTGATTTTAAAAACTGGTTGGAGATATCCGTCAATTCTGCATGGAGGTAACCTGTCTCCCTGGAGTATGTGGACTACAATTCCTCTCACCGACCATATATGTAATCAACTTGAACTTGTATGTTTAATTTATTAACATTCTTGATGGCATTTTATACATTAATCCCATTGAAAGGACACTTTGTTTCGTATCTGTGACCTGAGTAGGCGGAAGACTGTATATGTTAGAAACCACCACGGAAAGTGCTACGACAAACGAGGAGCGCAATATTCCCACCCATATAGAAAACTCGATCCAGTTTTCAGTTAGTGATAACGTGCAGTTCATTTATTTTCTAGAATCTTAACATGTCTTAAGGAGTTAATCCCATTTGTAATCCATACAATACAATGATTCTGTTGAACATACCGGCTGCAAAGGATGTTGAGGTGGTTATCACTCAACTGCAGGTTTTGAGCTGGGTACAACCTACATTAGATGATTTTGTTTCATATCACTATTCTCCAGTCGGAACCCAGCGACATCCCATCTGCCAAATTGAACCGTTGTGAACTCATCTGGAAACAGGTCAACCATTTTCAGAAGACTCAATGTAGTTCGTTGAGCAAGGCAGACGTCTGGCAGATACTAAAGTTTCGGATATACTTCATGTGAAAAGTGTAAACACACTTGACGAGTGTGTCCTTGTGCGCCCATAATCTGTATCGTGTTTCTGTAAATTTGTAATTCTGTAAATGACGAGTAACAGGAAAGAATATCTGGACGAAACGGGAAGCCGTTTTCTTTCAACAAATGTTGGTGGACGTTAGTTCATCACGTAATTGTCACAGATAATCGGTAAAACCTTATCATTTTCTCATCAACTCTATGTTTTTTTGCCGCACTATTGAAACTTCCACCAACGTTCTCGGGACTTATATAACTACTGTTGGTAATAAGTTTACAATGGGTGTTTTACACTAACCGCTAGAATTTGACCACGTTTGCTCTATATATGGACCCATGGCTAGCGCAATTACGATAAACTGTACTTTCATTACACTTAACAGATATGAATCCGACACCATTGTTCTGCCAAACTGAAACAGACCTTTTGCTGTGTACTGACCTCAACCTTCCAACATTTCCAGTGCTGTCTCTTCAATGGGTGACCACATACTATATAAGCAAAACGTTTGCCTAGCTTTGGATCGTTTTTCAGTTTTACGGAAACAGGTAATGTATTTCAGTCACTTTGCTTCTACTTTAACTGTCCGTTTTTGGACTGTTTGTACACACTTCACTTTGGTATTGTGCTCTATGCTTTGCCCATTTATTGCCTCTCCACAGTATTTGTGCGTTTGTAATTGACAGTTTTATTACTCTGTTGGTAAACAACTTGATGAACTTCCGGCACTGCCACAATCGAATTCTGTCGGAAACATACAACATCCTGGAAGATTAATCATTCTACTAGTCAACCACCATGGTTGTCGTAGCAACCTGTGGATGGAATCGTGAAGTAGCGCTTTATGTGACCGACCTTGACTTTACAATTCAACGTTGATGCGACTGAACCTGTACACCTATACGTAGTCGGGTAAGAGAATATTTTAGGGATTTGGAGTTCAAAAAATCGTGGGCGATGTGAGTCAAATCTGGGTAGTCATGTTCCACAAGGTACTCCATCTAGCTGCTACTCATGAGGTTCGCCCTGATCCGACCAAAATTGACATAATCTCTGATAATTGTACAGACGGCCAACAGTTATACATTAAGTGTAAACTGAAAACCAATCACGTTTTAATCAGCCTTTTGCTTGAAAATGAATCCGTCTTTTTCGAGGTGTAAGGCTGGACTCGTTCCCATATGGGGATGAGTTTTGATGATTAATATTGATAGGAGCAGATGAACACATTCTGAATACTCATTGGTAAACAGCCATTAAGGTTGTGATAAGTTGGTCACCAATCTTAGATGATTAAACTTCGAACCTGTGTCGAGCGCTTTAAATTCGGCAGTTGGGTTGTTTATTTAATTGATGGCAAATGTTTCATTCCGAAGGCTTTTTACATGTTCAACACACTCATACACCCTCACTCTGGAAAGACTTTCCAGGCTTGCTGTTCGCATCGTATGAAAGAAATTACCCTTGTTGAAGAGCTACAACAAAGAGCAGGAAGACCGGCTACAACTTCCGTCCGCTGTAATATCCAGACATATTGGCTGAACCGGGGTCATTCTTCCGCACATTAGCATGTTAGTAGTGAGACAGTTTTATTGTACAAGATTACTGACCAACCACACCACGCAATGCCCAGCCAAAGTCGTCACTTCTGCGTTAACTCACTATAGTCAGATCAAGTGAGTTGCTCAGTTTGCAGACAGTACTTATTAATCTAATCTGCAATACTTCACCGCAGTCTATCGTGACAACGTCAATGGTTGGTAGCTTCAAGAGTGGACAGTAAAAAAACCATGTTGATCGTTTAAACAGCCTGATTATTGTAATCAATCCGGTGGACCGAAGGCGCTTCCGAGTTCCAGCCGCCCAGTGCTTACTATAAGTGGGATTGTGCTTGCCATATGCTTTCCAGATTGTAATGGGGTTTATTTTCTACTGCTTGATTATCCACTCGTTATTCTCTAGCCTTATTCCATTCGTACGTCCACAACTGTCGACCTTGTCAGTCAATTTTACTGAAACAAGTGAATCCTCAATCTATCATCCCAATTAATTCGAAAATGTGTCACATGTAGGTAAGAATGTTCAACTTCCTTTCTTTCGTCACTTTCCGGTACTTCCCTGTAAATTTCGACGCACAATCTCGCAAACATTTTGAACTTTTGCAGCTTGAAGCGAAAGTTTGAACGAAAGACGTGTTAACTATTCCCTTATTTATTGTCTTCCTTTATAGTAACACCATCTCAACTGATAGCCTTAGTTAGCAAGAACCGAGGGATGACTAGCACCAAGGGTCAGATATACTATAAACCATTTCATGCCTGTTTACAGTGACAATTTGTATTGAACCTTGCTCACCCAACAGTCAGGCATTTTTGTGAGCTAACGCTATTTCCCATATCGCATATGGAGCTGTTTATGGATGCCTACTAATGCGGGTTTTTTTAGCATTTTCAACTTGTACGAAAGTTTCACAGGACATGGCCTCATAAGTGTTGCCTAGCCTCAACTACTGTAGACGAATCCAGCTTACTAAGTATTGTGAGGACAACTCATACTGTATCGAACAGCCTTTCGATAAAACAAAATACTTACTGTTTAATTCGCGCGTTCTCTCACAGTTCTTGCGCTCGCATTTATCAATGGAGAGTCTCTTCTGACATTCTGTGCATTTCTGTCCAGTTCTGTTCGTCTGGTTGACTTTTTCTCTGGTGAATCATTGTTCGTCATTTCTCGCCCATCGGGTCGCTTTCTCTCAGTGAAGACTTGATCTCACGTTTTGCCAGTTGTCCACCGGCTGTGAACTTCGACCGCATCCCACGACTGCGTTGAAATACTTCACTGATTAGCAATATAATCACACCTTCAACCAGGTCATCCTTCACAATCTCGAGAAATACTCTTATTTAGGATTTTGATTTGTGTGAATGTATTTTACAACTGTGACGATTACATGTTGTTAGGACTAGCAATTATTTGGTGTGTACCTGCGTGTTCGCTTTTTAGCCTTTCTCATATTTCGATAACTTCAATTGAAAAACGATATTAGACAGTGTTCGTGTCACTATTCTTTCTGAATAGTACGTTGGTGATATTTTGAGTTTTACTCAGTCAGATCACTTTGGACTTTTATAAGCCTTCAAGAATAAATTACAGCTCATCTTTTCAGTCAGCTACGATTTTGAAACAAACGACTGCCTGTCATTTTTACACATTCGGACCTCCCGAGCGTATAATTTATTGTAAAACAATTCGCAATATACAACATTGATAGTGTTAATTTTCTTGGCAGCTGATCACAGAAGTGGCCTAGTCTGTGCGCAGTTCAGTCACCTGGACTGAATCTACAACAGCAACTATCTAAAGGAAAACATAAATATAATTGAGGGAACGTTTCTGATAAACGGAAATCCACAAAGGTCATTGGCATTCACATCATGATAAGGACATTCGATAACGATATAGTTATTCTCGAATAGAGTTTCTGTCTTAGCTTGTCATTCAAAGGAAACCCCATGGAATACAGTGTACACTAGGGAGAATGTATCACATAGCTGAAGTGCGCATGCTACCTTCAACTGGTTGAGTAAACTTCACAGTCGAAGGGAGTAACGCAACACGTCATCTCTCCCGATGTCTACCGGTTCAGTTATTGCTGAGGTCATGCTTAAGTTGGCTGAATGCTTTCCAAGTTGGTTGGTTAGGTCTTCCATGACATGCATGCATCATAGATAGGTAAACCACACGACACAGCGAGAAACCCGCTCAGTACATCCGGTCAACAAAACAACACGGTGACCCAGCTGATCCGTCCTCCGGGCAAGTACGTAAAACTAACCCGACTTTGCTCGAATTCAGTGAGGTTGTGATGGTCTGATGATATCGCCCTATCTCGTACATGTAAAAGTTTGTGTACGTAGACCTTTTCTGTCGTGAAGTTGACCAGCGGATTTGGATTAATCAACTCGTCTGCGTGTCATTCGTTAGTCCACTCTGTTAAAGAAATTCGTTTTTTGTATGTGGATGATTAAAAAAACGTTCGCATCTACTTTATTCG
>LOND01000752.1:51086-63418 GCA_014220965.1 Paragonimus kellicotti | reverse complement strand
ATAACCACAATTAAACTGTGGATGGGCAAGAGATACAAGGTGCGGTATGACTCACTTTGGTGGCTTGAAAGTAGTGCGATAAAATTTTCCGGACAAAAATACGTCTCTACTTAAACAGAATCATCCACTGTCATGTCATAAAACAGGTTAAGGGTATAGGAAAGAACATTGAAAAGATCTAAACTTAGCAAAGTCCTGATACAAAATCCTGAAATCGCAACATGTAGACGAGTCAGTTGTAACTTTGTTTACTACCTATACCGCCTAGTCCTATTCTGAATGAGCTAGGGATGGCATCAAATGTGATCGACCAGTGAAGACAACTATAGTTCTGTTGTCCATGATAATTTGGAGCAAACCGGTAAACACGGACAAATGAGTAGCCTCAGCTATAATGAGATAGGAAGATTTTACTACTCTGTCATACTTTCTGTTCTTCATTATTTTTCTAATACTCTCACTGACAGCCTAAATAATTTGCTTGTTTGTTCCAACGAACAGATCAGCACCACAAACATCCGATGGGTTGTTCTTCTTATAAACCTGGGTCAACATTCTGGTTGTGACAAAGAATTCGGTAGGCTAACAAAAACAGTCCGTGTTACCAGTTTTATGATTTATGGGATAGGGTCTTCCCGATCACTGTTAAACAGTGGCATACAACTCAGGTGGTTGCGGTGGATATTTATTTGAGGCATCGATCTCAACTTTCTTTCGACTGTTCATTCGCTTTTTGACAAGGACACGTTAATCAAGACAGTCAGTGCACATTAAATCGGGATGCCAAGATTACGTGGGACGTAGGTCAGCAAATTTTAGTGAACCTTATGCGAGCAATCTCTGAACTAGGAGACCTGAAATGATAAACGAGAAAACGGGAACTATTTGAAATGCGACCAAATGGCCATCCTGAGGCATCACAGATATTGCACATCATAAAGAGCACAAAATGACGGCATACCACCCTCCCAACGCGAAACACCTTCCAGTGAGTTCAAACGTATTCCATCGGATGTGATGTTTCTAGCTGACAGGAAGGCGACCGATCTTATTGAACCAGGTCAATATGAGTATGACAGCTTTACTTTGTAATCATGCTAAAAAAAAATGTGCCTTATCAATACTAAGGCAGTACACATGCTGACAAGAATAACGGCTTCCGTTAGTTTGACTCATCTTCACTTCAAGTTTGACAGAAAGAAGCGTTCCAGTTGTGGTTCAACGAAGCATGTTCCAGCTGAGGCAGTAATGCTGTAAACGCCTCACTGGTGTTTGTGTAAGAACACCGCTAAACTGCACAGCACATATCCCAAAAATCGCTTAACAAACTTTGGTTTAACATGGATCCCACTAACTCCGATGTGTGTGGAAAGCCCCACTGACAACCTCACAGGAAATCCATCGGGTTGGCCAGTGCCCATTTTCCGATGAACTGGACTAGTCAAAAAGTGGAGTCCTAAGTCATGTGTAGAGCACAGATGAACTTATCAAAATACTTAATGGAGGCTGCTAACGAACCATTTTATTTACTTCAGTGATCGCCCTGCGGTTGTCGCATAAACCTTCTGAGTTTACTCTCACGAGAATGCCGTGCTTTTGCATCTTGGAAAAGTTGAGCCCATACTAATCCACAAGTTGTTTCACGTAGGATTTTTGGGGATGCGTTTTTTCAACTGGGGTGTACAACAAAAATGTTGAGCTTGGTAAAAGTGTTCGTTGGTGAGAATGTTTTCCTGAAGGATCACGACACTTGATATGTAACCAGTGTATTGGTACTTAAGCCTTTCGATTTAGTTATGAATTGTATAGGAATTCCGCTTCAATCCATGGGGGTATTTTCACGTCGAAATGAAACTGAAATGCACAAAGTTTTCAGTTTAATCCATATCAAACGTAAACAAAACTTTTTGAGGAAACAGAAAAGTTCCAAGGTTACTGTCTGCCCTCAAACCAAACTTCATGTTTCAGCTAACCAAGTACCCAATGATTTGTTTCGGTGTCGGCTTCGCTCATAATTTATTCGACAACAAAGACAGCGATGTAGTGTGGCACTACTGATAATGTTGTACAGCTTTCAAGGAAGTAAGTAGATTTTGCCCATCTTTTCCTCCGAAAGACTTACCCAACTGATACGTCATTACAAAGCGGCTTCGTGAACACCTCTTCCAGTGTCTCTCACATGGCGATTACAAATACATACGACGTGCGGGAATCAAAATAAGTTACACGTGTCAATAAACAACTGTAGAGCTGAAACAAGTTACTGTTAGATTGTGAGGAGGACATAAACATCTGTTAACAGCTGTTACTTAGTTTACGCCTGCTCAGGCTTCTAATTTTTGGTAAGGTAGGTAAAGAGTTCACATGCATAGACACAGGTGCCAAGTATCCCACATTCTTGCTAACACTCACACCCTGGCTAAGTTCGGTTTGGTAAATTGGACCTCGCGACTTATTCGGAATTTGGTTAACAGCCAGTGTTTTTCACATTGGAAACGACTGCTTTTCAAATGAGCTTCCCCAAACTGACATAAAGCAATTTCGGAGGTATTCAAGAATCTATTTTGATATTCACCTTGTGGTTTGCCAGATCTGGAGGGATTGACAACAACACAGGTGAGAACAGGAGAAAAAGAAGAATTTAGCCTCACACCGCAAAGTAAGGAGACATATCTGAACAAGTAACGCTTGTTACGATAACGTGTGCATCCAAAAGTCAACAGCTGGCTTCCGAACCGATTAGCAGGTCTTTATAATATAAAGAAAGCAAAAAACCTTCATCGCAAAACAACGAGGATGCCGCCCTCTTGCTTCGACAAACATTCTAGCTTTCTTCAGCTAACATATCTGTCCCACTCCTTGAAGTTTTGCCAACGTATGTAACCAGTGACGATTTTCGTTTGCTGCTAGAAAGTCGCTTAAATAGCTTTAAACTCCCAGTGATACCAGCTGTGATAGACGTATACGAAGTCGACATCGTAACAATCTCTTTCGGGAATCAGCAAATAATGCATTCAAACGTATTATTACTTTGTGGTGCCATGATGTTTACACTCTACCTGACAATCCATTGTGCACAGTTTTGTCTCTTTTCGGATTTTTTACGCCGACGGGTTCTGGTAAACCTGATGATCGCATCCCCAGAAATTTTACAATCTTAGTTGAACGAATTCTGTCTACGTGTGTGCTTTCTCGTTTCAATTTTGCAACGTAATGGGCTGCTCAGTCGAGAAAGTCAGAACAACAGTGGCCTGATTTGTATTAAACAATTTCGATATATTAAAAAGACAGTCCTCTTTATAGAGAACGAACAGTGTTTACGTTTGCTACTGAGCAACAGACGTTTTGCGTCTTGATTGTCCCGTTCGTCGTTCAAATAATTTGTTTTAATCACCACCCCCTACATACGAATGCGATATAGCGGTTGATCGCCATTTTTGATCGGTTGACTCCAATCGAACACAATTCTGTTTACAGCAATTTGTGCATGAGTTTTTTGCAATCAGAAAATTGCAGCAATCATTACAAGTAAAACCCTCGCTTTTGTACACAAATGCTAAGAAATATCCCGGGGTTGGTTACAATCATCCGTGAACACCGATAATGCAATAAAACTCATCGTCCCCAAGACTCTCATGGCATGTGAAAAAGTTGCATGGAATACGTTTTCTATCCGGTCCAATCTCCTCATCGAAAATGGTGTCGGTCTATTTTCAGATCAGCGATGAAACTGAATATGAAACTACAGTCCACTCTAACAAAACTTAAATCTTGGTTTTTCCACATTTTGTCCATTTACTAGTGTTCAAACTTCATCTGTGAACAATTTCCTCAACAAAATTTGTTTGCTTTATCGCCTACCTTACTTTAGTGTGTTGTTTCATCTACCGTTCCAAGTCATTGGTCCCTTCTGGAAGTACCTAAATAACTGCTGAATCTATATATGGAAGTGTTAACTTATTCTTAGAACTATTTGCAAATATGTAAAAACTGTATTAAAAAAGAATTCAGATGTTTGTGTTGTGATCAGTATGCACTTTTTCATTTCAGAATTGAAAAACATCACCGACCGCAATCCTACTTGTTTTCGCTCCGTTGAGTTTAAATTCCGTTTTCAAATGTTTTGAAAATAAATTCCGCTGTGTAAAATGTCCTTTCAAGTCGTCTGTTTGGATCCTACACTAACCACTAATACTGATAAACAATACAATGCTTTGTTGGAATATCACTAACGAAGGTTGTAATCAAATGTAATGAGGGAAGAACAAATCATCCGGAAGCAATTACATGACAAACCAGGTGGAACAAGAGATACTGATCAGATCCCTCCCACATTAGAGCACGTTACACAACACTAACACAAGAGCATTTTCAAAAGAAAAAGGGAAGAATCTTGTCGGAACACATGACCGTGGTAATTTTTACTCATAGAGCAGATGGTCCAGGTTTCAGGATGACTGTAAGAATTTCTCCCAGCTGCTGAACAGTGAGATATCAGGTGGTTCCCGTGAAGGCTTCTGGAAATGTTGGTTTGCTGTATTATACCAGAGTTATTAGCTCAAAGCTTCCTAAGAACAACTAAGTAACTTTACTTTCAGATCTGCCCTTCGGCATTGAAGGCACTCGTACACTGCTGACAACGAGCAGATAACGATTTCAATGGTGTATGGTGTTATCAGAAAGGAACCCAACGGCCTTGTGATTTAAGAACATTAATATAGTTCAGTTTGGCATTCAACATCAAGTTAACTGATAGTCGTGAGTGAGTTTGAAATTCTTCCAAGATTGACTTCAGATTCGTAATAACAAAGCGTTGATGGTATAACTGTTCTACCAGCTCTACCGGAATAATATATTCTTAATGTTTCTGCCTTCAGTAAGCTACGGTCCCAAAGTGCTGGGTCGATTCAACGGATAAAACAAAGTACAGGAATCGACTATTGAAAAACAAGTTTTATAAGTAATCTTCTTGTCTAAAACTGCAACTATAACGGGTAAGATAGTGACCATTTCTGATCATTTAGCCGTTAGTCAAACTTGGGAGGTTGGTTCTCAGTTGATTATTACCATTTGTTTAGGAGGACGCAGCATTACCCATTAATATATTTTACATTCTTATAACAAAATGACCTGTCAATCACTCAAATAATCCATAAACACCGAACCTGTTCACAGAAATACATAAGTTAAAACAATACTGCGACCAGTTAGATTATTCCCCAAACATCTTATATATAGTCAAAAAAGAAAGCTGCTCTATATTCATCGGAACCAAACTATTTATCATTTAAGCAATCACGCATTCAACGGATAAAACAAAAAGTTTCAAGTTGAACATCACCCACAATTGATCGCAGCTGTCGCATTCCCATAGACTTTCCAGTCGGCCCCTTTCGAAAAGAAGCACTAGACTCGAGTTTCGCTCTCATTAGAGCTCGTCAGTAGTGCATATCCTTGCCACTGCCGGGACTAGAACTCCGGCCACGCTTTCATGAGGCAACCGTGTTACCACTGCACCATTGACCTCACATTAGACACGACTGAATCATCATATGTGAAAGCCCCCGCACCTTCGCTTGTGAATATTACTCAGATTGTCTGATCGTCTCGAGAGGAGACAGCAAATAAAACGTTATTGGTTCTGTTTTACTACCGGTTTTTGTGCAACCTACCTGAATAAAAGAATATAGTAGAAAGCCATAAAAAGGACCCCATAACGCTCGGAACTAACTGTAGATGCAAATAATTTACGATCAATTTAATCAGACTGGAAAATGATGCACTGGTACCATCAGAAAGCTGTTCTCATCATCAGCAACACATCATGTGGTTCACAGATATGCTTAACTGCCACAACCACGAAGGAAAAAGCAAACCCTGTATAGGAAAAGAGAACAAAAACAGGAAAGGGGAGGGACCTAACTACTAAAAATAGCTACGTCTATATTCAAACATACAACATCAAGGCGCCTACACCTTGCAAACAAACAACCGAGCTGTAAGTGAAAGTAAGGCGTCATCAGAGACAGCTTCCTTACGGCTTTCACTGCCCCGCATCATTAAGTGCACTCACTTCACAGACAACTCGGCCAAACAAACAACAACATTCACGCCACTGAGCTCGATTAGCCGCCATCTCACCTAACGTCTCAAGCCACCGACTCTGTGAGTCGCGAGGGCCCCAGCCCGGGAGACGAACCCGACCTACAGTGACCAACCCCTTCGTGAACGATTTCATTTGTCTACGCCAGGTCATCATCTGTCCACCTCGCACCTTGCGCCAGTCGGCCGCAGCGTCGGCAGAGTGCTCGGTGTGGCAAACGACTAGCTGGCATCCTTAGTACATGACCTAACCATCTAAGTCTGTGCAAATGTAGCGACTGAACAAGAACTCGTTTGACAATCAGTGCCAAACACCCGCTTCCTAACCTCCTCGTTGCTTACTCGCTGGTGCCACCCGATACGAGCGATTGAACGCAGACATCGGTGGTCAAATACCTGAAGACGGTTCACGTCCTCTACTCTGAGCGGCCACGTTTCGCTGCCGTAAAGTAATACAGCCCTCACTGTTGTTTGATATACGCGACCCTTAAGCTTCAGAGAAATACCTGATCATTACTCACAAGCGAAAGTGGTTGAGCGTTCACATATGATAATTCGGTCGTGCCTAATGTGAGGTCAATGGCGCAGGTAAACACGGTTGCCTCACGAAAAGCAAGGCCGGAGTTCTAGTCCCGGCAGTGGCAAGGATATGCACTACTGACGAGCTCTAATGAGAGCGAAACTCGAGTCTAGTGCTTCTTTTCGAAAGGGGCCGACTGGAAGTCTATGGGAATGCGACAGCTGCGATCAATTGTGGGTGATGTTCAACTTGAAATTAACCAAATCCCTCGACTACTCATCAGAAATACCTCTCTGTCATCATAGGTGTCTCAGATTAGCGAACACCGCCCTAGCCTTGGAAATACGCGCTTCTATTTCATTCCCTACACCTCCTCCGCCGCCGCTGATGCAGCTTTAAGGAAAAACTGAAATCTCTGGTGAACAAACTGCAGAAAATTACTAGTGAGCAATTCAACCAACTAAAACTACGCATAAAATATGGGCTTTCCAACCTTGGTAACACAAAACGATCACGGTGAATAGTAGTTTAACATAACGCCTTAATAAGTGACAGATTGAGATCCAATATAGGATCTGTTTTCATCTTCTTGTTGGTGACAGTGCACAAAAAGAGGTTTATGCTTTCAAGAACGAAAATCGAAACCTCCCCGCATGTCAGCGTGCTACCCTACAACTATGTTATTTTGTACCGGTAGGCTAGTTCGGCAACATTATTTTGCAGAACGAGAGAGTAGGGTGTCTTATTAATGTCGAACTTCGACGACGATATCATCCGCAAATTTTGACAGAAACATATCTTTTGACACGGCAGCACAACTCGTATAAGAAGACACGAGTAGTGCTACACACTTGGTTAACCAAAATGAATATAAGCCAATGTAGCTGGTGAAAAATGTTTTTAAACCGCCTTTCAGTGCTTGTCACTGGTGTAGCAATTTGTGCCAGAGTTGTGTTTTGAAATTAGTAACGACATTGGGTCGATCCAGCACAAACTGGTAATACGTCGATGATAGTTGCTAGTTTCAAACATCTTGTGCTGACAGCCATACTGTTTCGAGTTTTACCATACAAACGGGACACTGATATCAGTTAGCACGGACTACTTCATAAAGCATCTCTTTTTACCTGTTGGATAACACCTCACAGAGGACAGCTACAGTCGATCCCAAAAGTGATTACTCTAAAGGGAAGACTGCATATAAATTACTTTATCTTATTGCTTGTCAAACAAAACAGATGGTCAGTTCAATAATTGTGTTCTAGTGATATGCACCATCTCACAAGACAAACAAATTTCTCCGAAGTAGATACTTGCTTTGTAAATGTGGTTTTCTATATTTGTGTTCGATTTCTCTCGAATTGTCACATGTGAAGCTTACAGTCAGCTATATCGTAGATGCGTCCCCGATAATTCGCCCATACCAACCTCGAAAATAGCGTAGTCAAGATTGAGGCACATTCGATTCCCTAATTGGCCACGTAATCCACAGACTTTCGTTCGTTCGATAAGTCTGGATACTACAGATACTTATCCCACACCTTTTGGTTGGTAGGCCATCCAGTATCGGATTCCAGTATGAAAGTGATCACTTTTGATTGTGCTTCTTAAAATAATGTTAACTATCATAGTAAAGCAGCCTCTGAAATTCCCCTGACTAATTCTCTTCAACTTAAAATCGAGTGATCGTGCACGATAAGCCAGTTTGATCGATAATATCATTCCTTGCTGAAATCGTGCGTCACGTGCTGGATTTGTCCATCAAAGCATGGAAGATTGTGTGTGCTTATCACAAATATCAGTGCAGACTGATTTGCACACCGTTTGGTTTAACAACTCTGAGCATCGTCGGGGGTAAAGTACGGTGCCAAATGAGTGTTTGCTTCAGATCACGTGGAATGCGCTCATCGTCTGCTGCTGTTTGAATCTGAGTAGTAGACAGGATCACATGCCGATCGATGTGTGCCTGGCTGGTCATATACATTCTTGTGGGCCCATCGCAGTTTTCAGTTTTTTTCTAATTTGGCCACTTACACCATTCACATTAACATTCGACTAGTGAGTTTATTTCGGGGATGGTTATCACTGAGATTACTTTATGCAAGTGACCACCAGCTTCAGACTGATCTAAACTAACGCATGCATTAAATCCATGAGTTTTCTATGTTTCTGGCATCGCGTTCAAATACAAACTCCCTAGAACTAACATCCAAACTGTAGAAACAGACTTGTGCCGAAAATTAATCATTCAGCAAGTTTCCAAAGAATGTTAAACTCGACGTCCATTTAGTGGAGGTGTATTCTGAACTTGTTTAATTGAATAGTCAGCAAAGGAACTTGCTCATTTTATTCAGGATATCATTTTCCGCAGACGCAACTGTCTGAATAGTGGTTGATGGAACCGCACTCTTCTTTTAATGAAGTATTCGGTAATTTTGTTTGTTATGAATTGAATTCAAATTTCTTCAGATCTACACCCTGCTACAAAACCACAAAAACTCCCTAGTTTTGGCTATTTTCCATACTATTCGGTATAAAACATACATTTTGTCATTATCATTCGGAATGCCAAGGAATACTTCATCGTGAACTGCGTATGGGTGTTTTAATCACGGTCAAAGTAAAAATGCCTTCGATAATATCTGTGCTAACATTCAAGGTAACATTTCCCCCAAAAAGATTAAGCGTGGCGTCCAAAAATCGTTTATCACCTGGGCATGCTTTTGAATGTAGGCAAACCGTTCAAAAGTCGGGAATCCACAAGATGTTAAGTGTTTGTTTATTATGACGTGTGCAATGCTACACTATCCGGTTAAAATATGTCTTTTTGCTTGTACCTGGAACAAAATAAATGGCAGCAGACGTCTATCCAGTAGGTCGATATGGACTACCAAATTTTGATCTTTGTTCAAGACTGCGAAATCATCGAGTGATCGTGCTCGTGCACGATAAGCCAGTTTGATCGATAATATCATTCCTTGCTGAAATCGTGCGTCACGTGCTGGATTTGTCCATCAAAGCATGGAAGATTGTGTGTGCTTATCACAAATATCAGTGCAGACTGATTTGCACACCGTTTGGTTTAACAACTCTGAGCATCGTCGGGGGTAAAGTACGGTGCCAAATGAGTGTTTGCTTCAGATCACGTGGAATGCGCTCATCGTCTGCTGCTGTTTGAATCTGAGTAGTAGACAGGATCACATGCCGATCGATGTGTGCCTGGCTGGTCATATACATTCTTGTGGGCCCATCGCAGTTTTCAGTTTTTTTCTAATTTGGCCACTTACACCATTCACATTAACATTAGACTAGTGAGTTTATTTCGGGGATGGTTATCACTGAGATTACTTTATGCAAGTGACCACCAGCTTCAGACTGATCTAAACTAACGCATGCATTAAATCCATGAGTTTTCTATGTTTCTGGCATCGCGTTCAAATACAAACTCCCTAGAACTAACATCTAAACTGTAGAAACAGACTTGTGCCGAAAATTAATCATTCAGCAAGTTTCCAAAGAATGTTAAACTCGACGTCCATTTAGTGGAGGTGTATTCTGAAGGGGTGATGGAATAGGCAAGAACGTGGAGCGTGGGCAGAATGCCGGCCACCACCCACCGGAAGGAACGTGAAAACTGAAAAAACAAACAAATGTGACAATTTGCAACATGGCCGTCCGGTCGCCCGTGTTGTCCGTATCCCATTCGCGCCGTGAGTTTTGGCCACATCTCACAACCGGGTTGGGATATTCCGCCGAGTGTTGAAATACTCGCGCCTCCGAATTGGTCATCCATCAGACTGTAATACCAGCTAGATCAATGACCAACAATGTTGTATGATTTACACTTTGCTGAATACCCTCATAATCAACAATCAACAAAACGTCAATCATTTGACCTTTGTAGCAGGCGTACATTTGATGCTATCGCTAAACTTGCGACTTACGCGAGCAGTCAAAATATACGACGTGTTCATACCCTGAAGGTGGCCAGCTTAACATGACCGAATAAACCGCTTATAATTAAAATTTTGACATGAAATTTTTCACCGATCCGATCACTTCGGGCAGCAGACTGCAAACCTTGCTGCTTCAAACTGCACACCGGTAAATCATTTATGAAACCGGAATATCATTTTATATTTGCTCACGAAATTCAACCTATAATCACTTGGAACATGCTGGGCAATACCGAATAGTAAACGATTTCCTCTCCTGAGGTTGAATTGACCTATGTTTTAACAATACTTTAATTATGTTTTTGTGAATTGCTTGCTTATATTTCTCACCACTTTCAATAATGCATGATCGTAAGGGAAGTGAGGAAATTTGTCCTTTGTACTCATATGGCAAGTGTCAGCATTATTTCACATGGTTTGAACCATGAGAAATGAACGAACCTTGGTTGGGGAAACCGTGAACAAGTTGAAAAAAAACCGTAAGCAGACGTGAAAGTCAATTCAATTTTGGCTACGTACAGGTTGACCAAATTTCACTCACTTTCACCATAGTTACTACGGTCAGGTGCATTTTCTCTCCAGATCACATCGTACAGGAACATTGGACTCGCGTTTTGCTCATATTAGAGTTCACTAACAAGACACATTCATGTTTGGATGGAAAACTAAACTGCATTCCTGCTTATATATCATAGGTCACCGATCAATCGACCTCACATTATATGACTGAAACCACAGCTAAACGGTCGGCTCACACTCACTTGTAGATAAACGTCTGGTAAGATATAAAAGCACATCTATTGCTGATTTTCGAAGGAAGAAGAAAGATTGACTTACCTGAAAATGAGATACATCGCAGCAGTTAAGCTGGCTTGCGATAAACTGTCGAAATCTTCAGTAATGTGGAGATGCTGTATCGCTCTACTCCAAAACACCATACACTGCAGTAGAAACGAACAGAACGGAGCAGTTTTATCGAAGTAAAACAAGTACCGTGCGTTAAGATTTTCTTCTAATGCAACAATAAGTGCTTCAAAACCCCAACCGGCACGTGACCTCCCTGAATTCACAAGAACTGTGCAACAGACATCAAAATGATTCCGTGTTTGAGGTAGAAGATAATTAGTGGTGCTATTCTGCTTAACAAACAACAAATACAGCTTCACATGAAATCACTAGTGACGGTTCACTTGTTTTACTTGTATATGCTAGACCCGTCGAGATCCAGCTGGTATGACGTACCAAATGGCGTTTGCTCACCGATGATATAAAAGATACGGTCTGCATATAAGAGAGCGAACCGGCCGTATTATTTGAATGACCAAGATATGGACTCTTAGGTTGAAGTGCTGGACCACCTTCTGTTGGTCTTCATTTGCTTGACGGTTCAGTAACTCTCCAAGAAGCTAACGTCCCAATACATCACAAGAACATGTTAGTTTTTCCAACCGATTGATTTTTTTTCCGATGAATACTTTGGAAACAGATGTGTGCACACAGCAGGTAAAATTCCGGTTGGGCACAAGTCGCATCACAACACACACAGCCAGTCAAAGATGCATCCCTCCAAACTGACGTGTTCAGTACAGGACCACAGAGAGACAACTTCCACGTTCGACTTTGTCTAACCGTAAGATGTGACAACATCCATGCATGTCTGAAAGGATGTTCATTTAGGCGACTCACAGAATGGGACATTTTGTCTTCAGGCACATTGTGTCCATGTTTGGTGGCATCCCTGTTCGGATATGTCT
>LOND01000752.1:22594-41036 GCA_014220965.1 Paragonimus kellicotti | reverse complement strand
AAATTACCACTTTTCAGGGCATCATTCAAACGAATCGAACTGCTATAAAACATCACGGGGTATAAAATGAAAAACTGGGTCTGGTGAGACCACATACAGTCTATACTACAATATCACATGTTGTCACATACTTGGCTACTGTGTCAACAAAAATCATAACAGTGACAGCCGGAGCAGCACCGAGGAAGCTCAGTTTATTAAAATAACAGTATTTTTTCTATCGAGACGCAACAATGTTTACATTAACTTTTACTACTGGTCAGCAACCACGTAGCATTTTGATTGACTTGTTCGTTGGTATATCTCACGATGCTGACACAAGCAATCGGACTGCTCAATCCGACTTGCGTTCAAGCAAATTGTTTAAACCACCGTCACTTATAAGCAAATTCGACCTAACTGACGGCCTCTGTTTAGACTGGTTTTTATCGATTGACCACTGTTGCGCTGGCAACCATTATTCCATGACCTCTGATTAACTGAACGTCCCACAATCCCGAAACTGCTCCAATCTGGTCTCATTGCAAGTACCTTTAACCGCATATCAGTACTGTGTAACTCAGAAGTAGATTCACTGTAGGAAGTACGACGCTTACCACCAAATCCTACTTCGGGGAAGACAACATCAAAATCATCACGAGCAAAATGTGTGGATTTGGCACCCTCCTACTGTCCGGTCATTCGTTTGTTTTATGCTATCTGACACCGTGCACTGATTACATTTGTGGTTGTTGTGCTGTTTAGTCTTGACAACCTCCTCAGAAATGAAAACAACGCGGTATCGGACTAGTTCGGGTTGTACTCAAACTACGAAACCACATGCTTGAAGCAACTTTGACGTGGAGCATTCGCCAGTATGCCAGTCTGACTTGTTTAGCACACTGTGAGAATATGGGGATCAGCTCCAGCCACAGGAAAACCAAGCGCACAGTTGCGATATCAGTACAGTTCTACGAGGTGCGACCTACGTTTGAACTCAAAAATAATAACAAAAGTCATCAGCTTATGAACATTCGAATATTCTCACAGTTCATTGTCGCTGTCATGCGCTAATCTTCTCATCGTTCAATTGTTCTGATGATGCGCTTACGGGGAAGTAGTAAGAAATTTTTGGTCACAAGAATTGAACGTTCTTAATTGCAACGTTTTTATTCGCATGGACTGTTAGTCAGTCCCCATCGAAAAGAAGCAGTAAACCCGAGTTTCACTCTTGACAAAGCTTGTCAGCAGTGTCTACCCTTGCCGCGGTAGAGAGGTAAACTCTGGATACGCCTTCATCATATTCACCACTGCGCCGCTGAATTCACATTAGGCACGATTGAATCATCATATGCAAACGCTCATTTACATTTAATTGTCAGTAATGTTTGCACTGTTCGTTCGCCTCCAGAGGAGACATGAATGTACATATGCCTTTCATTAGATGTGCGGATGTTCTGCACCCGGTACGCGTTTTCTGTAAATAAGGTTCAATCTGAACTTCTGACCCGCTGGACTCATATGTTTGGTGGTAATCTTAGTTCTGCCACTCGGGTGACGCGGTGATTCCTCCGTTGTCTTGATGAATTTGTCAGTGTTTATGCCTTCGCACTGACGTCCGTCTAAACTTTCAGTCATCTGACTTTTCATGCACCCCCCTGTCCTCATGTTTACATGTGTGCGAATTGTGGAAGCAGTTATGTAAAAATCCCGATGCACCTCTTGTGGTTCAAGTGCGAATGTTCTGGGCCTCAGTGTAGTGGCAATGTGCATAACAGATTACTCCTAACTCTGTACAGCTCCAGCCACCGGATAGTTTGCTTACCAAAAGAATGGACGGGATGATGGTTCGTCGTGTCCAAGTTATTTCATTCCTTTTCTGGGTCTGGTTGGCAAAACCCATTTGACACTGAAATATTACGAAAACTATGGATCGGGCAACCTGCGAAACATAACCAATAGTGTAGGAAATATGAAGTAACTAGCGAAGGGGTCGATAATATCTGTCCTACAAACAGCGCTTGAGAGTGACCATTTGCAAACCCCCACTGATGGAATGAACACGATCTATCTCAACTGAGGTTCTCATGTCCAATAGTCTAATGCATTGGAACATGGTTGTTGAAGAAATGGTACTAATCTGAATTCTATTTGAATTGTCTGTATGATGGGTTCACGATGGGGAGAAAGGTAAAATAAAAGATTGTTTTTGTGAATGAGCGTCGGAAAACCTTAAGGCAAATCGAAAATCTGACTATCGCGGCAAATACCACTTCAAACTTACCACGTACAAGGTTGTGTTCATCAAATTCAGCGCTGGTTTCCTCACTTGAACCAGACAACAATCATGTTTTTAGTGGCGTTTAGCTATTCATATTCCTATGAACTAAGATTGTCAACTCTGGTGCACACAATATTTTAAAAACAATCACAGTGTTCGCTTTTTTTCAGTCTCACAGATTTTGGAGTAGGTATGCTCTCAAAACCAATTTCATCTGTAGCATTACTTAAATTTATATATATGGGTTCGTTTTTACTTCATAATCGTTTACCTGAGAACAAGGTAGACATTTTCCACCACAGCAAAATGTCCTCTCAATTTTGGTGCCCACAAAAATGTGTGCCCTTGGATGTGAGAGGAAAATACCCTCCTCGCTCTCGCTCTACTCCGCTTCAGACAATAACCACGTAGCAGGAAGTAATTATGTGAATAAGTTAACAGGCTTGAAAGACTGTACTAACATATGTAAGTTAAAGAGTGGCTGTCGAGATAAACCAAAAGATTGCGAAAAATCTTTCATTCACTTGTTATAAAGCTTTCCAACAGATATGATATTCGACAACTTTTCTAATCCTTGTGATGGAATGATGCAAATGAGCCACAAAGGGAAATAAATAATTCGACTATTTGCATAAAATTATGTGTATAACGAACGCGATCGATTTATCTTGGCGCAGCTAAACCAGCACACACGGAACCAGTAATGTCATCGAACTGTAAATACGCACATACAAATATCACGCTTTGTTCAACAACACTGTACCGTCGTAGCTGTTGTCGATTTTGTGGTTGACACAAGACCGTAACAAAAATACAACTGTGCTGTGAGCATCAACTCTTGTATTAAACTATTTCCGATACACTTCACCAACACTTCAACAGTCTACCCAGTAGTGAGGTGTCAAAACGATGCTCTACTGATTGTCTAGTGCTCAGGCATTCCCGAATTTATACAGATGGCGTGCATAGTTTTTGTGTTTGAGACGTGTTAATCAATACGGGTAATGGTGTTTTGGCAGAAATCACAAACACTGACTGCATTCCAACACGATACGCTGCAGTACTGCTCTATTAACAGAATGCAGGTGTGAGGTGAGAAATTGCAACTAGTTTAAACCTTCCATCGTCAAATGACTACTCTTATCAGGGATCAGTTATTACTATACACAAAAACGGATATGTTTCTCAGATCATTAGTAAACAATATTATCAGGTAGAAGACTTCTTCATTGGTAGTTTTGTGTGTACTGGTGCTGGGGTCACTACTTGAACAGTTTTGGTCCATTGACGTACTGTAAACAACTGAAGCTGCTAAATAATATACCCTCATTGACGAGCGTTCGGATGCGCTTCTATCTAGGTGCACATACCAGCATCTTATAAGAAAACTTGACCCGCTTTTCTATCCTGTTCACCAAGACTCAAGCACGGGGTCAACGCTGTTTCTTTGGACGTCTTAGACGACATTTCACTGTAACATCATCTAGGTGTGAGGTGACGTTTGGGAACACACTTCGTTCACACCCTCTACCGACTTTTGTGACAGTTCCGACAAACAGTCTGGTCGTAAGTGCGTTCCCGTGAACGCTTCACTTTGACATAAAGCGGTGATAGCACAAACGGTAGTGAACAGCTTTTCAATATGAAGTGCGGTAAGCTGCCATTAAAATTTCTCTCTTAGTGCGAACTGTAGTAGCTTGTCCTCGTGAATCTCATCTGGCAACACTGATGTGTCCAGTGCGGAAAGTACATCCAAATACTCCACAGTTTTTTCTCCTGATGGTTCGGGTTATAACAGATGTTTCTGTGTAGAAGAAAGACATCATTTTGAGGGTAGTTTCATGCATTCAGAATAAACCTTGCTTCAGTGGGTCTGGTGAATAGTTGGTTAGGTGCTGACTGACTTAATACTCATGTAATGACCTATTGACACAGGCCAGAAATATTTATCATGTCTGCATACACCATAATGAACAAGGTTTTGGATGATGATTAGAATATTTGCTACAGTGTCTGCTGTGAAATTCTGCAGTAGGCTAAACACCTGGGCATCAATGTGTTTGGTGAATGTAAGAAAGCAAATCCTGATCATCTTACTTCGGAAACACCCTGCATGTTGTTTCCGCGCATGACGTGCCGACAGTGATGATTTGCTGTCCCCTTGGATATACTGTTTGCTCGCCGATCCTTTGTTTGCAACTGTATACTGGTCAATGGCAAATTGAACAAGAAGACTATACTAAAAACCTTTCAAACGGCACCGAAAATCAAACTGCTTGGGTCAAGGGATTGGCATGATCCACATCAGAAACCAGTAGAAACCTCAATATCTGGGCCAGGCTGTTGCGAACAGATCTGCTATAAACAGGTGTTGCAGATCAGCCAGAAACGAATATCCACTTATTGAACGAAGTTTATGAACAAGCGTGACTGAATCCTTTAGTTCCAATTAAGTTGGTAAAAGTCGATAACTGAAAAGTATACTTACAAAAAGACCAAATACTTACTTGACCGAGCTTGCATCAAGTGGACCTGGGACTAAGAATCGGAAGGCTCATATAATTTATTGACTGACGGAACGCCCGACCAGAAGTTTTTAATCTATCTTTAGAGAAAATCGCACGCACACAGAAATTATTTGCATGGAGACAGTGATTGAAGGTAAAGACGGTGATCAGTCACATGATCAAGTTGCACGCTTGCTTTCGTTGCGCCTCAAAGGTTGGGTTTTGCAGCCCAGTTCCAGAACAATTCACCCCTGGACTTCTGAGAAGACCCAAACTTCATATTCCAACTTAATGCGACGTCAGGAAGGCTGTTGTGGTTATATTAGTGACCGATGGATGCCTAGTTATAGACCAAATTCAAATTGAAGCATAAAAGTTTAAAATATGATAAGCTATAAGTTCGGACCTTTTTTCCGCAACTCTTCAAGGATGGTTGTGATTATGAATTTTCGATCAATTGATCACACTTATTCATTCTCTATGAAAAAGTGGAGGTTTTTCGTACTTAATGCATATCAGCAGTCATTTCCGATTTTAATAAAAATGTTGGAACGTCGTATAACAGCCACAAAATTTGTGTATTCAAGTCCGAATATTGATATAATCACAGCACTCATCCACTTGCATGCACTCTTCACAGTACGATAAACGCTCAAGCTACCTAACTTTGAAAGGTTGTACTAGATTCCGGTTTCTCACTCGTTAGATTTTATCAGTAATGCCTGTCTGGAATTTGGACTGCGTTCATTGTAAGCTTTAGACATAACCGAACCAATTTGTCAAGGCTTTCAACATGCAACAACCAAATCCCCCTATCATCTGTTCTGTGACTAGTATACTTCCAGTTAAACATCACTCAAGTTTGATTGCAGCTTTTACATTCAGATAGACTTTCCAGTCAGCCCTTTCGAAAAGAAGCACTAGACTCGAGTTTCGCTCTTGTTAGAGCTCGTCAGTAGTACATATCCTTTGCCATGACTTGTGTTAGAACTCCGTTCGCGCTTAGATCCGTTACGTTAAAGATAGGCTTCTTAATTCGTCAACAGTGCGTGGATGTTTACTTTGCGATAAACGCTGGATTTTCCATACATCCCTTCCCATCCAACTGCTGTGTTATTACTAATGATTAATGTGCAGATCTCACTGTTACTGGAAATAAAAGCTGCTTTCGGCATGGTTGCCGGCCGTGCTGTAAGGTGTCAAGTCCTTTATATAGGAGTCTGAGTGAAGTACTCCAAGTTGCTAAAATCCTTGTATGCGCGCTCTTGTGAGGTTGGCATTTACACGCGGTTATCTAGAACTTGCAACATCGCACGGAGAGTTTGACATGGCGTCCCATCTCCTCCATTCTATTTTTCCACGTGCTAGATGACACTCTGGAAGAACCATTTGGAAGGCCAGATGATACCGAAGTTAATTTTCCGTCAGTTTTACGGACGACATTGCCTTACTTATTTTTTTGCCGACGATATACAAATCCAGTTGAACTGTTCAAGTGATATGCCTGTTTTCATGAGACTCACTTCGAACATTAAAAATTTAGTGTTTTCCAACAAGACTGAGCTGGCTAGAGGTCTGCTGTTTCGTTGCAAACAGGACTTTTGATGATGTTGATAACTTCGTTTAATTGGGAAGAGTCATCGCATCCACTTGCAACATTACTGAGGATGTGCCCTGAGGATAGTGCCGTTTTTTGGTGCATTCAAAGATCTTCGTCGCCTTGCAATACCGTCCGCTTATTAGTTGAAGTAGAGAATGGAGTAGGTCTATACCCACTGTAAGTTGATCTACGCATATTTGAAACGCCTAACCGGGGAACAGATATACCGCGATAACTTCTACGTCGCCTGGATAACCTGTCCTGTTCACCGACGGGAAGTCCTTCGGGGTCGAATAATTTAAGGTGAAACAAGGACTTCGTCGGCGTCCGTGGTCATAGTAATCGTCAGAGGTGAGGCTCATCAGAATTGTCAGCAGCCTTTCGTTGCATACTGGGTAAAGGACTATTGCTACTTGACAAAATCACCTCAGAAAAGCATAGAGAACATCTCAATAACCTATAGACAGTCCGAAACGTGAATGTCAATAAATCCGACCAAAAGCAACCCCAATTTAGGCATAAATAAAGAATTGTCCCAGCTCAATCATCCAACATGAAAAAGACAGCTCTCAATAACGCAGGCTTGTCTCAGGAGATTCGGATTGCAGGCATTGATATTTGACTGATTACCTACCCACGCGGATCAGACATAGTTGAAAGTACGGCAATTGTGTCGAAAAACGCAATACTTGCAACAACGGCAGAAGTGAACTATTGCTACTGGGGCATTTCAACTATAAGATTAGGATTGGGCGTTGTTTGAGTTAATGAACTTGCGCATAGGCCGATCAACAAGTGACACATTCAGTTGACGATATGTGGAACGTTAACAGTAACCATTTCTCATACGAGCTCGTCCCTAATGCATGAGGAATGATCTTTGTTGCAAAAGTCCTTCGGTTCGGGATAGTGTTATTTCTTCATTGCAATCTAGGCCACAAATGTGGTTAGCGATTGGTCCATGGAAGTCAGCTTTTGCAGACCTTTTGATTCCGATTGAATGCATTGGCTACTGCGATAGAACGAACTTCGAGATGATAATCGATATATGAAAGCCGTCGTGTGGTTCAAGCTGAGTACAGAGTGCAGCCTGTAGAGAACAGAATGCGCAAACCAATACAGGTCGCCAATCATCCCGTGGCTTTCAACGCCGATACAGTCAAATAGCTTTGCAAACATGTTATAATATACTAAAACCAGTCATGGGCGACGGATGCATGTATAACTGCATCAGTCCCGACATGGGCAGATGTATTAATGACGATTGATACATGGTGATGCATGATGATTGATGCATGGTAGCTCGCCTAAAGTAGAGTCAATTGCAACACCGCGTACACGTGGTTCCATGTCGATTGTATCAGTTATGAAGTGCAATCCCGCAGAGGACACAGAGTTAACATTAGGACCGAATCGGAATTCGACACAATGGATCTTCCCAACCCCGACAGTGACACCCACATTTTTGGAAATACGTGCAAAAGCAGAGTTTAAAAAGTAATTGTCAACGACTGCTATCATCTTACTTTTGAATGGGCGGTTCATCACTGTAAAACAAAACTGTACCGGTGAAAACAGAGCTGCATGGAAACGACCTGTTAATTGGTTGTTGGAGAGTTAATCAAATTGCAAGACTATTTGTTTTGCACGGAGTCGATTATAAGCTTTCTGATGGAGACGAAAACATGCATTTCCGTCACCGAGAGCCGGGGATAAAACTGACATGACATAAAGCTCCATCACAGCCTATACACTGCGAAAGGGTTTCTAGACCAGTAATGAATGGTCAGCTTTTAGCCTAGAATGCTTTTTTCTTGCATAATCACGTATGAGTACAAAAACCCAAGTATAATATTATGATATTATGTAGGCCTTGTTTACGTACTTCAGCAGGTGATGGTGTGCGCATCCGCCGGGTTGATATTGGATATAGTTTATTACTTAGAAGTTTCTATACTCGCTTTACGAACATAGATAGTCCAGATGTCTGCTTCAATCAGGAGACACTTTCTAATGTATTAAAAACGGAACCAGTGAGTATTTTCTATTGTTTTTTATGATCATCTGACCCTCGGCTCGTTCAGCCGTAGAATTAAGAGTAGTATGGTAGTATGACATATTCGTCAGGCATATCTACCACCACGATGTCCAATGCGATTTTGTTCTTTTTTATATTTTCATTGTTATCAGCCTCGCCATATTTTTCAGTCGTGGACTTTCTTTTTGATTTAGCCTTTCACGATTAGAGATGACTTGATAATTCCTGATAATCTTTTCTTTGTATTGCACACAAGGTTTTTTTAATTCCCTTAACTGCCGATTTGCAACACTACAGGTCCAAAGACAGTGTGTCATACAATAGATAAACCCAAAGTTGCTCTTGAATATTAAACAGCAACTGTTGGTCCGAGTTTCCTATAATTTGTACAAACCTCTATGTCAAACATAATTCCGCCAAATGTGTACTTTGTAAATTAAAACTTTACAGAGATAGCACGAAAAGGGGGGTCTTATGATTATTTTTTTTTCTCACTGTGTCATAGACTGATGACTGCATGATACTCTTCTCAGACGGGAGTAAAATCTGAGTTTTCGCACACTTCTTGATTACGCTATTTATTTACAGTCTGCCGAACCTCACTACTTTCCGAACAACTTGGCATTAGTGGACCCCTACTCAGTGATAGGTGAGCTGTTGTTGGAGGTTTTAAATAAGTTTACTAATTGACACTGCAATTCAAACCAGCCTATTTGCGAACTTGTTTTTTAGTGCACCAGGCACGTCCCCTGTAGTTGTAGACAAATCCGAAACTCCAGTACGATACTTGACGTGCGAGCATCTTCACAAGTGTTGAAAGTCTTCAAAGGGAACTGGTTCGTCTGGATGGCAGGTAATGTATATTACCTGCGTAAAAATTGCTTCTCAATTTTACATTTGATCTGCTTACATTGTTGGTAAATTACATAAGTCAATTTGTTTCCAATTAACTTTGTCACGCTGCTGGTAGAGAGACAGCAAATTAATGCCATCTTTGAATTGTCTTGATGGTTTTTGTTTCCTAGGGCTTGACGCGTTTTTGAAAGCCAGGTTGGGCAGTTCTGTGTGATCGTCTTGACACACGCATTCCACCGTGGTGTTATGGCAGTTAATCCCACTAGCAGATCATAAGTTGCATTCTTCCTTGCAATTTTCACCATCGTGATGAGTTAGCAAAAATCTTCACTTCTGGTCTATTTGGTCAGTTGTACCAGACCTGTCCTTGGTTCAAGAAAAGTGTTTGTAAACCAAAGGCTGTTGTAAACTTAGTCCGTCACAACTATCAATCAATCACTGTTGTTAACTGATTATTTGTTTTTTCTTTCCCTTCTGATCGTAACATCAGACGTTTGATTAGTAGATTACGTCGGCTGGCGACCCTCACTTTCAGGCGGTCTGATTTTTCAACAGCACTCGTTTCAGTCAAGGATACTTCGAGTCAAATAAATTCTCATTTCATTGGCCGGCTGTAGGTGCACTTCACAGTTCACTGGTGTAAACTAGCATCAGTCAGTTGGACAACAATCTCGATTGAAATTACCTTTTTCACGGCCCTAACTAAATTAAACCGATTGGAATAATGCATGAGGACACAAAGTGCATACCGAGACACTGCAATGCAGTTCAAGGACTTAGAGACCGAGTATTTTACATCCACGACCAGATGACCATACTTCACTTCACACCTTCGAACATATTCGTAGGGCCTGGTTTTTCCATGGCTGCCGACGTTTTTGTCTCATCGATTTTACACGAGAAAACATCATCTATGTTACTTTGCTATGCTTCAAACCGCAGACTACCGTTAGGCTACGAACATTACTGGACGTCCATCCCACTGAACTACTTGTAACCTGTAGGTAAGCGATGATCCGACTTCATCTATTTTAAGTAGTGCAATCCATAATTACTGCCTGATAGATCATCGGTATTTTTTGAATAGTGTCCACAAGATTCCACTTCGTACGAGACGCATGTGGTAAACGAGGATGCTCATAGATTGTGGAAGACAGTGTACAACGTAGAGAAACTGTACAACTTCGTTTTCGTACTTCAGTGTGATCGGTCTCATCCATGCTGTAGAATAATCGAATAGAATAGAGAGACAAAAATGTATGGGGATCTAGAACTTTTCGCGTTATGACTCAACCTTTTGGCTACTCGACCGCCTGTCTTATGAGCAGCATTCGCGGAAGTTGTCGATCGAAAGCTGTCCGAACTCACTTTACACAATGAAGCAACCTGCAGCTACGCTACCGCACGCATTGGCAAAATGGAGTGAAACTTAATACAGAGATGGCTAGAACATGTCAAAGTAGTTAGTGCAGACGATGGAGCAACAGCAATTGGTTTAACAGCATCGTAACAGTAGTTCGGCATATTGGATCGCGATACATTCAATCCCAACGAGTCCAGTGATTGACCCTTTCACTTTGGTTACGGCCTTAACATGTAATCCACAAAACATACTCGTTTTTACCGTGAAATCAATTAAGCATAACAAACCGGGTTTTTGTTACTAAGAGACCCTAACACAACCAATCTCACTGCCGTGGAATTAAAACTGTTTCTGTCATCCTGCCATGTATCTATGTGACGTCCATTCACTGACTGTTTTGCTGCTAGGCGTTAAAGTAATATAGCATATTATGTTGTGTAGTCAACTGATCAGAATGAACGGAATGATTGCACCTCATAATTTGCGCCTCCTTGCAGTCTTAATGGAGTGGATAAAAGAAACTAAGTATTTCAAAAGACGAAACTGTTCCGCTGTTTAGTGCCTGCACAAATAGTTTCATTCAGTGAACAAGTACGTTAGGTTTAACGTTTCTAGTCCCACCCACAATGGTAGAAATCAGATAAGCACAACTGATCATGTGTATGATCAAAGCAAAGCGAGTAAAAAGCCCAATGACAATATGTCAAATAGTAACAAGGGAGCGTGGTTGGTCGTAAGCAACTGGCCAATCAGCAGGTGACCAAGTGATGAAGGACGACATTACCAATACACCAGGTTAGAACCACATAGCTAATTATAAGACTGACACGAAGCTTGACCATAAGGAAAATTGATCACACGTGAGTGTGGTGGATTGCCTTCATCTAGACTATCGGGTGTTGAAAACCGTACTTAGCGATTAGTTGTGAGGGAAAAAAATACGAAAAAGTTGAAGCCTACAAATCCTCTAGATTGTGTAGCAAATGTAAGTACAGTTTGTATTTTAAAGATGTATGCTTTGTACACTGTTTGCACCCGTGAATCAAATATGTCGAGAAATTTTTAATTGAAGTGGAGATTCCTTTCGGTCGTTTATCATTTACTGCGTCACTCTCTTGTCAACAATGTGGAATTAAGATTTGACGAAATCATCAGCAAAAAGTCTAGCTTCAACGGTCAGTAAAAATCAAACAGTCGAAAGAAAGCTCCAGCTGTGATGAAAATTTCTCGACATATTTGATTCACGGGTGCGAACAGTACAAAGAACACATCTTCAAAATACAAAGTATACTTACATTTGCTACATAATCTAGAAGAGTTGTAGGCACTGATTGCCAGTGTACTCGAACGTCCGGTTCCAAAGGTGTAAGCTGTGGAAAATAGTAAACGTTCCCAAAGTTTCTGCAAGGTGTTTGTTTTGCAAAATGACCTGAAAGCTTGGGCATGGAGGGGCAAAAAGCAGCTTCGAACTTAATTTCCTCGTGAATCGATTCATTTTTTTTTGAAAGTCGATGAGGAAGTTCCAAGGTTAACAGCTACTTGAAACGAACAAGTGGGCAAATGATGCCTGGCTGGATATTCAGATAAAAACAGCAGTCTGGTTGAATAATGAATTTCTTTTTTTACTGCTCTGAACACAATCACATTAATCTTGTCATAGATTGCGGTCTAAGGTTTGGAAACCGCTTGTCTAAAAGACAAGAGATTGGTTAAAAACGTGAAAGCCATCGGATTCTTCTTCTTCCTGGTTGTCTTTTCTTAATGAGATGGTAGCAAGGACGAACTCGGGAAATGTAGAATGTTGACCTAAACATCTGTATCATGAACCCTGCTTAAGGTGATTCCTTTCAGTCGCTTTCTAACTTCGGCTCTCCACTGTCAGCCACTCCAGCCTCCGGTTGTTAAAACTCCCGTCAGCACACCGGATGAATCTGTCCTGAAACTTTCGTTGCCTACGTCCACCGCTTTGCCCACAACCCGATCTGCACTAACGAAAACTTTTCATAGAATGTTACCATTCGCAGGCTTGAATGTAAGCCGTTACACCCTTCAGATAAATAAAGACTACTCATCAGTAAAATAAAGAAAACCTACGTTAACCAACAAAAAACGTTAATTCGTTCTTATTGTCGTCAAGTAAGCCAGCTGAGTACGTTACTCATCACAGTGCTGACACTCAACCGCTTTATGTCACTTCTCGTCTCATTTTCTTCAGACAGTAACACTACATATGCAGAGCAAGCCCCAGAGTACGAATATCTTCCAACCCCCATTTTGGCCTCCAACGACAGTTTCCCAGATGTCTCACTCTAAACAATCAAACGTTTTAATTTTTGGTTCTGACACCATTAAAGAAGAAAACTCTAATCGGAGCGCGCCAGGACCTCTGGATTTTAATTTTTCCTCCTCTTACGGCATCGAGGAATTATACCATTATCAACCGGCATAGCGCGAGCTGGGCTAGACCAGTAGTGGCTCGCTCAAGTGTTCTTATCATAGTCGAAATATTATTGTACTCTTCTAGATGTGGTTGCGTAGCGACCCGGATAGTTCACCAGCCTGTTTGTGGTATAACGTTAAATAACCTCAAAAATTACAAACATATATATTTGCCCCTGGGTTATTAAAACAGTTGGCGTGAATTGTACTGTCCAAATATTTGTTCACGCTTCATGCCCCTCCTTGCGGTGCTAATCAAGTCACACAAATTTTCAGCTACATCGCTGATCCAAAGTTGGTCATCAGCTATTCCGGGAAATCTCTGTTTCTGTGTTGTTTGCAGCGTAACACAATGTCGTTTGTTCAATCCGGTTGATAAATATCCGGTGTCCCCTCCGAACGACATTTTACATCATGTCTGTTTAAGCGTATTTCCGCGGTTTGTGTTGTATTACGACTTGCACTAAAACAGCACACCATTAAAGAATGCAAACTGCTACTATTGGGTGAAAGTTTTCAGCCATCTAAGTGTAAAGACATGCGAAACTACCAACATTCCCGATGCTCCTCCAATGTCCGTATGTGTTGTGGATATTGAAGCACAAAGGTGCGCTACAGGGAAGGGTAGTGACAACATGCAAAATCTAGTGGGAGGTTGGTTGTGGTAACTGAAACGATGAATCTCTTATACGAGCATTCTGTGCCAGGTACCCACAGTTCTGAGCGTCTTGTTTTGTTCGGATGAAAGAAAAACGGATATAAACAGACCATTAGTTGCTTCCACTCTCAGGAATCTACTGTAACCTTAATTCTGAATTAGGGTTTGTGGAAAACAAAACCTAACGGCCGAGCGTGGGCACTAAGTTTTGACGATGCCTAAAAGATGACAATGCCTACGGCAAAATAATTTTGATAAATTATTCGCTACTTTGAAAGTATGCTGAATATTATATACAACGATTGTCCTGTGAGTAGAAGGTTGTTTCTGTCCTGAAATTCTTGAGGGTTTCGTGACATCCAATCTTCCACGGATTTTGATGTTCTCACTCACTCGGAGTAGTCGGTACACACTGTGATTAAATTACTTTTTATCCAGAATTTCGTCTTGAAGTGGGTCCATTCGAAATTCTATAAGTACAGGCTGATACTATCTTACGGTAAACCAGAAGTTGTCGTTTAGTTGTGAGTAATGCTCGGGTTGCCCGACCGTTTCAAGAGGAGGCGCAATAACTATCCTGTCAACTCCAGTCACTCCTCAAGATCAGGACTTTTCATCAGATGAAAACTACAGAAATCGTTAAACTTGCTGGTAAGCCGCATGGAAGCTTGTCGTTACCATTCCACTATCACTTAATCGATCGTAGGTCGCGTAATCACACAGACCCTCTAGCCAACCCCTAAGAAATCTGCGGCTAATTAAATGATGCTTAGTTAATGTCAGCCAGATCCCATACCGCTTCTCAGTGACTATATTGTTCGTATGCATAAGAATACTTCGACTGATCCTAATATTATGCTTATGAGTATCCTAAAGTTAGATCTTTCACACAGTCCATATGACAGCTACTGAAAGAAGGAATACCAACACCACACCAAAAAAGCATGTTGTGCTGTAAAACGGCTGTTTGTTCTTCCGTAACCTTGAATGCTCTTTGATAGGATTTTCCTCATAAGGCTGACAGGTCATAGCGTCAAAAAGTGATTTCGCACTGAACCTCTTATTCGGGTCATGATTCTCTTTTTGCACTCATACACTCTGTCCTAAACTTTTCATTTGTTTAAATCAAGGGTGTCCGCATATTTTCGAATTGTACTGATAAGTTCGATAAATTAAACAGCAACTGTTTGACAATTTTACTTTTAATTTCTCTGCGACATGAACGTGTCTGCTTTAGCACAACATCTACTTTATGAACCACCAGTAGTTCGTTCGTCGCAACAATCAAACATCTACTTTCATATCAAGTAGCACTGAAAACTTGCATCTGTACTCTCTCTCTCTCTCTCTCTTGTAAGCATACTAAACGACTGACAACTGCGTGGTTGGTTGTGAACCACTACCTGCGGTATTTTTTGCCCATTTCTGTCCTGACATTTACCTCTTGTTTTTCACAGACCTCAGAACTGATTCTTCTCATTACAGCCACCAATTATTTGTCTTCTTTGCGAGTTCTCCCACTGTTCACCTAAACGGAACCAAACTGTCCACTATGGCTATGTAACATGTTTAATTATTTTCTTTACTTTTGAATTACAGTGTTGTAGACGGTTTCTCTGTATTGAACAGGCTTGGATAGCTGACGTTCTGTGTAAAACGATTAAAGCCATAATTGACTCCTCAGAAGTTGGTTGTACAGTTTGCATACACTTTCATCCTTTTGCATTGACGATACTGCTTGCCCGTCGTTTCTGCAGGAATTTTTGTGAAGGATCGCAAACTATTATCAAGGTTCGTTATCTTTTTCCCAAAGGTCAGCAATACAGAATGCTAATCTTTGTCATTACATTTTATCATAAAATCCGGGTGCTTGTGAAAAAATCGCAAAGTTCTATCTTAAACCACTACGTCCTGGTATTTAGATTTGTTATACCCTGTCGGATGAAAAGGTGAATGGAGCGGTTTGTTGTGCTCAGGTCGAAACAGATTCGAAAGGTATATGTGATAGAAACTGAGCTGCTCTTGCGCAGACTTCGTGCACTATCACGGACCTGCACTGGCAGGGTAACTAATCCTCCATGAGCACTTCAGTAACTTGTATTCATGTGACCCTGGCTGTATACCTATTATCCAATAAGTCAGCACTTCCTGTTCAAGTCTGTCTACGAGCAACAAGTTGGATGGATGATATGCTCACTCCCACAATGTAGGGTGGTGTTGCAGTCCCGGTTGAACCTCTATCTGTTAAACGGAAGGGAGTGAGTTGGTCCTTCGTCATCATACCAACAGTTAGAGTCAAAAGAGATCACAAACTTCCTTACGCCAAATACGGAACTGTGAACACTTTCAAAGCTGGTTGAACGTATGCAGTTAAAGACAGGCGACAAATACTGAGTGAGTGAATGACCGATATTCGTCAAGGGTCACATGAACGGAGCAGTAACAAACTGCTCCACTCACTTTGGAGGGTCGATCACGCAGCTCACGGGTCACTGCAGCAAGCCTCGTTACACACAGTGCAGTTTACGCAGTGTGCCCATCAGACATGTGGGGACTATTCATCGCAAATATCATGTCCATCTTTTGTCTAGGCGTGAATAACAAATTCATCTTCAATGCTTATTTAATACTCCCTACCGCCAAACTTCACCATACGGGGCATCGGTAACCTTCTATTCTACTCGCTCTTTGCACGACAAAACGGAAATTTCCACCGAAGTCTTCTTCCGTCTTTGTCATTGATTGCTTCTGTCTTCGACTTATCACAGCTTATGGAGAGAATTTGCTCATGAAATCTGACAACTGGCTTGTAGAAGCCACCTACATAGCAATGAATTATCAGCCTTCGGGTGAATACAATTAGTTCACTCGAATAATCGTTGTTTCGAAGAACGTAAATTACGACACGGAGCCTTTTGCCCCACTTAATTCGTGTGCATGTTCGTCTGTGTACGTTTCACGGGTATTCCAAATTTCAAAAAGACGCCCACAGGGGAGTTACGCGAATTTATCAATTATGGAAACTGCTTTGTGAAATCTAGCTCGATAGAGGTCCGTAACACTAGGATCCTAATTCGTAACATAATCACTGCCACGCGTAGACTGAAAGCTTTCCAGTTCATCCCAACGAAAATCTCAGTTCAGTTACTGTTTATTTACACAGCTTAAGTGTAGGAAGTTATTTCTTGAACCATTTTTAAGTAGACAAGAAAACCCACATCTGAGTGCCGTGATGAGCTACAAAATCGAGGTGTTGAGTATCACAATTCCGGAACCATGAATATATGGATCGTCTTATCACATGGTGGCAAACATGTTTATTTCGCATTGCAAAAACATGCAATCCCCGCACATACGTAAACATTTTCGCTGTAACACTGAGGTTGATAGCACGAAAACGTCACGACTGACTAACGGTTGAGCTCAAGACACCGGAATATCTTATTCATGACGTAACTAGTGCCAAAATACGGCATAATGTGGGATAGCTTGCAAAAAGTTAATAGAGTTTAGAAGATTGAAAGTGGTGAGAAGACGGTTTAATTAAAGGATATTGCATACATACACAAACAGAAACCGTGAATCGTATCATTGTCAAACTTGGCACTTCAAACGAGACCATCATTAACGAACGAAGTAGCTAACAGTAGGCACGTGGTCATTCGGAAAAGTACGGCTGCAAACAGTCTTGAGGGTTCTATCGTTGAATCAGCACATCTCTGAAGGTTAGGAGATACGTTTACAAAAATGGATAAATACCCTTGGCTAATGCGGAAGCTTTCGGTCTGCGCCGAGTCACTAACGAGATGGTATGGACATTCTGTCAGCAGTATTTTATTATGATAGGTGTGAGGGCTGGAGGACATAAGGATGCCGTCGGTAAAAACTGAGAACCCAAATGAATTTATCATGGTAACGTAACCCAATCGCGATGTGGCGACGTTGTGCTGATCTAGGCTGATGTCCAGATATTCTGTAGACAATCCTGAATGGTCGCCAGGGCCCGCACCGTGACCCAAGTTAGTCAGATGTTCGAAAATGAAGATGGCTTTCGATCCCTAGATTCAACTCTGAAGCCAACCTGAATGATAATTTCTAATTTGTTACCCGTCCGATAAACAGCTCATCTCATATATCTGGTATATATGTGCACATATGTGCGGTATATGCGCGTAACACGCCCACAGATCGGAGGGCTGGCAGAACATAAGGTCGGTATCAAACCTAATGCGACCGTAAAGCGGATGCACACCGTTGGACAAGAACACTAGTTTGAAAAACTACTGTGTTAAGGTCAGTGCTTGCGATCTCAGGGACCTCACAACGGGTATGATGTGTTGGTGTAAGCATGTTGGAGGTTGAAAAAGACATGCGCAAAGCACGACCAGCAAGGTAGGTTGACGAGAGCTGGATCAATGACCCACATCAGGATGCTGGGCTACGTAAGAAATAGAATGTGTACGCCACTCACTGGGCTAACACGGGTGCCCAGATTAGTGGAACACCATCACACTGCTAGTAGACTATGCCATGTGTCATGTTGTTGTATGAAGTTTATTCAAGCTTTTGAATGCTCTTGACTTCCATCCTCCAATCTGCTGACTCCCCCAATTATAACAAACTAGTGCTTGTAGACTGCACGAGCTACCCAATTGGTTGCAGAACAGACAACGCGAGTTATATTGTTAACCAATGACAGCCAACCTGCTTCTTGAGTTAATC